>JALPQI010010577.1:0-40544 GCA_025490895.1 Thaumatotibia leucotreta
CCAGCAGCAAGTCACCCACCCAAACAAACGCTTGGAGCACTGTCTCTCCAGCGCGGATCCTCTTTCCTGGGGGCTGGTAGTAGTCTAGAACCACGCCTGCTAGCATTATGAGATCTGGAATGAAATGAGCAGAAAGAGCATAAGGAATAAGTATACCTAATGAATGAACCCTGCATACTTATTTTATACCAATAAACTATAACCACACCATTCATATAGTACATTACGACACAAGTGCGAAAAACATGAAATTCGAGTGGCGATGTTTTAAAACACGACCGATAGGGAGTGTTTTAAATCGACACGAGTTACGAATTTCGATCTTGCACGTGTCTCGTACGACGTTTTTTACAAGCCCCGATGCAGTGGAGTTCGTCTAGTTCGAAACAATTTTTACAAATTTTTGAATATTTTAAAAATGATCACATTATGCTAATGATAAATTGTATGAACGTTAGTCACAGTAGACACAGTAGTGGTTAATGTACTACATTTCAAGAGACACAACAATCTGAAGTACACTTTTGTTGTTTAATAAATCGATTTTAACAAACCAGTGTCTAAATTATATTTTCGTTCACCACCGTAATGCCGCGCTTATAAGCTTGACGCAAAATTCGCAGTGCATCAGGTGTACCATGTCGTCTTTAATATTAATGACGTTCTTTACATTCATTGATTATTTACAAAATTAAAACTTGTAGAAAAAATTTGAAAAAATACCTCTCGTAAAATAGTTTTTTTTTATTCTGATTTATTAAGTCCAAATATTTTATACTCAAAGAAACTACTTTAGTACTACTATTGAATAGTGAAGGTTTTGTCTCTAAACCTTTTCCCCCGGATGAACGGGATAATCTCGAAAAACTATCTAACTGTACGAGAACATATGCATCGGGGCTTGTAGTACAGATGGCCCTCCGAGGTTTTGGACCTGACGTAAAATGACCCACTTCTCGCACTAAGTAGAGCCTAAAACATACACCATCTGTACTGAAAAAATATTATTAGCTTGCTAAGTTAGCAGACGCTTATAAATAAGGAGGCAAGTTACTGATAATCGTCATGGCTGCGGCCTGAAACGCAGCCAGCGGGGCCGACACGCTGAACCGCCAGCCGGTGCGCACGCGTCTCGCGCGCAGCGGCGCGATGCCTGAGCAGCTGCACAGGCGCAATAGGAGCGCTAGTGGGCCCTCCGCGTATAAGTCCTCATCGGCCACTGTAATGTGAAGAGTTACGGAAACTAGAATACAGTCTGTCCTGCATAACTTTGTACAAGAAAAATGAAGTAAATAAAAAAAAAAACGTGACCTGGTAACAAATTAAATGATAGTTTCACAATGACAGGCTAATCGGTAGGCAAAGTTGTTACCATAAGAATATCGAAAAAATACTGATGTAAAGTTGTGCTGGTCAGACTATCGTTGGCTGTGTGACTCAACCTCGTATAATGGTTTAATATTATGAGGTTGTGTCTGTACAAAGTACATACATTTAATATACGAGGTTGAGTCGTACGTACACCCTTGACATACGAGGGTCACACAACTATCGATATGAGTGCCCTATGGCACTGGTCCCACGTGGGTCCCACCAAAAGGATTGAGGCACTTGAGTATTGAGACTTGGAGACTTGAGTTAACGATTGAGGCACTATTCCACTAGTGTTTATAGTGTAAAAAAAGAGACACGGCGATACTCGTCCGGCGGGGGCGGTGATAGCTGATAGCTGGAAAAGTATCGCCGCTTCTCTTTCATTTATACGGGAGTGCGTATATTTTGTTCGTGTTTATAGCCGATAGTTTATAGCTTAGTACATCGCGGTGAGCTCAGTGCCCATTAGGCATTAGCTATTAGCTATCACCGCCGGACCAGTGCCTTACATTAATTGCTAACTCGCTTTTCGTGGGACAAAGGCAAGGCCTGCCAATTTGAAATTCGAGCTCAGGAGAAAGACTCAAAAAACCCTACATGAAAAATGTCCGGATTTATCCCAGAGTGGGTAAACCCAAATCCGGCCAGATTATATCTCGGCCCGGTTTGCAATCCATAAGCTAAGCTATTTGGCGAACATTCCCAGTATGATATCGAATAAATAATTTGCTTTTAAACATATCGCTTCTTTTCCTTTGAGCGTTATTCAGGATGTATTTTAGATATTACCTCAAACAGTAACTGAGGAGTAATTAATGAATGCCCCACTGAATAAATTTTCATATGTATTATCGTTAAATAATTCAGCATGCAATGTATCTGTATTGTATTTCGGTTATGGTTATGGTCATTTTTCTAGGACAGTGTATGTACATACATTGTTATACATATATAACAATCGATAGTTTTTAATGTGGTTGCATTTAAAATCCAAATATAAATTTAGACTTCTCAGAAGATAGCTCTTTCAAGTTTTTGACAATGTTTATCTGACTCCGTTTAATGTTTACGTTTATGATAGCGTTTTATACTTGCGTAATAAATTATTAGATATAATACTTACCATAATTATTAGGTTTTCTTTGCCCCAAAGAAGCTTGTGAAGGTTTCATGGTTTCAGGAATCTCGTTGCTCATCGAATCTTTTCTTAACCACTTGTAGGCGATTGTAAATGATTCTGATCCTACTTTTTAGGCCAGGTTTATACGGGGATCAGGACTTTTATCAAGACATTACTCGTATATTTCTCTTTTGAATATTAACGATTAGAACAACAAAACTTTAAAAATCGTAAGAACGTCCTTTCACGACTTTATTAGAATAATAAAGATCGAAATTTGTGTTATTTGAAGTTCGCGGTGAGCTTATTACACCGGGTCGGAATTCAGATAATATCTATTAATTCCACAAACAATAACTGAACACTTTAGATACAAAAATGCTTAATGATGGTAAAAAAATACAATTAGTCGCTTGGAGTCCATCCAATATAGTTCAGTAGTGCACTATCTACTGAATTATATTGAAACCAACAAGTGCTTAGTTTTAGAGAATTAACAAAGCTGGATATGTCTCATGTTTCAAATAGACAAAGTCACCTTAAAATACTTTTATTAAATGTTTATAACGAGACTAGCGACTCGCCCCGGCTGCGCACGGGTTACCTTCATAAAAACCTTCCTCTTGAATTACTCTACCTATTTAAAAAAATCTCATCATAAACCGTTGCGTAGTTTTAAAGATTTAAGCGTACAAAAAGTGGCTTTATTTTATACTATGTAGTGATATGCCAAATTCGCTAAATTATGATTTTCATGATTTAAAAATCACTTACCCATCTTGTAGTTATCCCCGCGTCTCAGAAGGTATTTATCGATAACATACAGCTCAGAAGGGCGCTATACCTATGAATATCGGTCGATTGCAAAAAAAATTACATAATTAATACGTTCGCCCCCGGTACTGTTTCACTAAATCCTAATACTACACCGATCGAAATTTTCTTATTAGAACTCCTATGCCAGTAAGTAACACGCATGTGTGACCGAAATGATTGTACTCCTATGCCGGCGACACAACACTTGTGTCAAAAATGTTCGTATTTCGATGCGACTGGCACATGAGTAAGAACTTGATTTATGCTAGTGGCACTAGAGTACGGTAATTTTGATAACGTATGTGTATCACTGGCATAGGAGTCTGATGTTTTTGTTCACAGACGCTGTGTCACCGGTGTCGAATGTGTTAATTGTCCTGTATAAGCTGCTTAGCATTAGCTCCCCAGCAGTCCGCTGTCTCCATCGCCACGGGAACGAAAATGTAGCTTGGCTAAAGAAGATTATACTTCTGCCGTTTCAATTACGAATACATTATATTTTCCGTAAGTACGTACTAAGATTTCTTAGGGTGCATTCAGAACAAACGAGCATTCGCTTTTCTATCCCCCACTCTATGAAATCAACGAATCACGTTTTGCGTAACGATCGAATTTCGTAGAGTTAGTTTCGTCGGTTAGAATGGCGAATGCTCGTTTGGTCTGAATGCACCTTTATAAGCACCTTCATTCCCTTTTCTCCAAAGACACGGGACACGGGTGACAAAAAGACCTAGGGCCTATTTCTCGAAAGCTTGTAACTTGTAAAACAAACGGAAGTCCTTATCTAATTAATAGTAGATATTAAAAAGAGACAAATAATAAAATAAATAAATAAATATCTTGGGACATCTTACACAAATTGCCCTAGTCCCACGGTAAACTCAATTAAAACTTGTGATGTACCAAGCGATGATATATATAATAGATAGATACATATAAATACTTAAATACATAGACCTCCATGACCAAGGAACAAATATTTGTGATAAATAAATACTATATAATACCCTCGCCGGGATTCGAACCCGGAACCTCCAGCTTCGTAGGCAGGGTCACTGCCAACTAGGCTACGGAGGCTGACTTACATTACAAGTTACAAGCTTTCGAGACACGGGCCCCTAGTAGTTACTGGTAGTTACTAATTAATTTTAACACTTTGACTTCAGTCTTATCTAGTATCCAATGAGCCGTGTTAATTACTAGCACGATGCTTAATCGATATTATTGTTTACTTTGGAAAACGAAATGAAAACATCGAGTCATTTGCGGTTGGTGATAATGATGGAATAGGAAAAAGGTTTGACATTAGAAATTAGAGCACTTTAGTGCTATCATAAATATTAGATGTCATATCCCAAAGAAAAAATACAGAGTTCATTGAAATCCGAAGGTGGATTGATGAGCGCATGCTCCTTCTACGAAATCGACGAATTACGTTTTGTGCTACGAACAGATAAAACATGGAAGCCGCACGCCATACTAAATTGCCTTCCAAAAACGGTCCTGAATTTTAATTGACAAGTGTCACCCCCTCTTCAATGCATCAGGGCAAAGAATTTCAAAATCAACCTATAAAAACCTAAACCGCCATTTAAAAATAGTTGTGATTGGCTTTATTCTATAAACATTTGACAAAAATTTTGCGCCGAAATAAGTGTGGTGTTAAGAAAAGCGCTATGTCCTGCCCATCTTGGCACAATTGAACAATTGTGTTTGGGGGCATTTATGAGCTGGCGTTAGACGTCCATGTTATATATGGTCGCAGGTTTTGTGTAACGAACTACCTATTTCGTAGAGTGGGAATAGAATGAGCATTCTCTCGTTTGGTGTAAAACCATCTCGATATGGGATTTGAGTCCAAGTCCAGTTTTACGGTGATGTCTTAGCTCGTCAGTCACTCGGTCTCAGCGGACACAGGTCGAATTAATACCTAAGGGCACTAGACTATTTTTCATCCCTCGCCTCATAGAACCTCCCGATACAATAAATAGTTATTTATTATACAAGGGGGCAAAGTTGTTGTTTAACTGTCGTGCCAATATTGAGACCTGAGCTAGCGAAAGATTCCAAAATTGAGCCACGAGCGTAGCGAGTGGTTCAAAAACTGGAATCTTGAGCATTGCGAAGGTCTCAAGGCACGAGAGTTGAACAAACTTTGCCGCCAAGTGTAATACAACTTTTTTCCCCTCACTATCGCGAGGAAATATGATTACAAATCTCATCCAAATGTAAATTAACTTAAAGAAACTATTTGAAACTCAATGTCGAAACGTATCGTAGAATAGAGTTACTTATGGAAATTAAATATTGCCAATGGCTTACAAAGTCACATGAGAAACGACCAATTTAACATGTGAGCTCCGATTGCGCATGTTTACTACGGTCATACAGATCCACTTATACTAGGCAGTAGGGGGCTATAGGAATTAGAGAAATGTCAAATTACTTTATTCACAAGTGTATAAAAAGCGTTTTTACCCGCTCGTATTAAAGGATAAACGAGCGCTTTACGAGCTAGTGAGGGGAAAATAAAATTACATAGTACCTACCGCTCGGAAAATAATCGACACAGCACTAACCATAATAGGAAACTTAATGAATTCTATACATTCTTACTACGATGTTCGCATCGGAGCTTTGTTACTATACTAGGCAGCGTAACTTAATTCCTATAAATCTTTCAACTTGGTATACAAAATATCCTCAGAATACATATATTATGTACTCTACGAGAATCGTTCTGTTAATTAGGGTTCCGTAGCCAAAATGGCAAAAACGGAACCCTTATAGATTCGTCATGTCCGTCTGTCCGTCTGTCCGTCTGTCACAGTCGATTTACTCGGAAACTATAAATGCTACAGTAACGAAATTTCGTAAGGATATGTATTGTATGAACCGCTACAGGATTATGATACTAAATTGTAAAAAAAACCATTGGGGTGGGGGCCCTCCATACATGTAACTGAGGGATAGAACAATTTTTTTCGTTGTATATAAGCGTGTGAGGTATTAATAGAAAGGTCTTTGAAAATGATATGAAGGTTTATACATCTTATTTTTATTTAAGCAAATCGTTTTCGAGATATCAGCTCTCAAAGTCTGAAAAATGTGTCCCCCCCCCCCTCTGTTTTTTAAACTACGCGATATAAAATTCTAAAAAAGATATATGTTATGCACATTAATAAACTCTATCAACGATTTTTAGTTTGATTAAATTATCTCCTACAGTTTTTAAGAAAGGTTGATTTAACTATATTTTTTAATAATAAATTGATAATGGTACGGAACCCTTCGCGCGCGAGTCCGACTCGCACTTGGCCGGTTTTTTTGAATTAATATTAAAAATTTAACACTTACTTTTTTTATTTTTTACAAGCTTTATATTAACTTCACTTAGTACGTTTGCAAATCTTGCAACAAAGAATTGAACCAGTTGCGGTGTACCGATTGAGCCGAAATTTGGTACACTTGCGTAAGTTGGATGACAATAATTTGTTGGATGTTAATATGGTAACTTGGAACTGGTCTGACGATGGAGTTGGAAGGTATCCATAGGAACTCTTGCTCCCGTAGACCAATCGAGCTGAAATTTGGTATTTTTCGTAACTTTGATGGCAAATTTAAAATAAGATACCATAGAGCTGATCTGATGAGGAATTGGAAGGTATCCATAGGAACACTTGTCCCCGTGTACCAATTGCGCTAAAACTTAGTGTATCTCCGTACCTTTGGTGGCAAATTTAAGATAAGGTACGATAGAGGTAGTCTGATGAGGAGTTGGACCTGTTCCCGTGCACCGATGGAGCTGTTTTTTAGTATGCCTACGTAACTTCGATGACAATACACTAATATAATAATAGTATCACGGAACTGGTCTGATGATGGAGTTGGAAGGATGCAATAGGAATTGGCCTATTTCCAGTGAAGCGATTGAGCAGAAAGCTTTCGTAACTTTGGTGACAATACTATAATATGTAACTATGGAGCAGATTTAACCGTTTCTTTTAGACTGACTCAACAAGCGAATCGGAGGGCCGTAGGTCAGAGCCCAGCGATATCGTGATACATAATGTTTGTTTTATATGAATAAGCTGAATTGATAATGGAATAGTGTAACATGAAAACGAAGCGGAGCGCCGCAGGCCTGACGATTCGTTTTGACAACCTCCGAAGGCCGTGCAGGGCCGAAAGCCCGGAGCGTCCCTCCCTGGCGCGCTCTCCTGCGAAATCTAAAGCAGAGCTGAACAGAACCCAGTGCTCTCAGGCTACGGTGGTTAGTTGGGATCACTCGCAATGAATACAAAAAAAACGCTTGTAGCGCCGCAATTCGCGCGTATCTGTTGCCGAGCCGTAAGACCGGCCATACCCGGACCGTTTCAAGCAGTCCCTCTCACTGTTCCGATGATTCGTTTCGATCCCTTGCGAAGGCCGAAGGCTGAGCTCCGCATATGGCCGAAGGCACCAACCGATGATCAGAAGCGGCACAGCTCGCGAGGCCGAAGGCCGAGCTACTCAATGGAATAGTGTAACATGATAACTAAGCGGAGGGCCGTAGGCCACCTGCAAATGCCGAAGGCCGTGCTTCGCACAGGGCTGAAGGCCCGGAGCATCCGAAGATATTAATATTAGTTAGCGATTAGCCTTTCTGGCAGGTAAGCGTCTCTTTTCGGTCATTTTGATTATAAAGAGACGGGTAGCCGCGAGAAGTCCGCTAGTTGCTATCAAACACGATATATGCTAGCCCCCTAGATGTAGCTAAACTATTTGAACTTTTTTGTGTAAGATAATGAGCGAGCCTTACTGCGAACTTTGTTTTTGTCTCTGACACATCGATGACGCCTTCCTAGGAGTGACAGAAACAGAAGCTCGACATATATACAATGTAGTCGTGGGTTCCATCCCCGGCTCGTACCAATGAGTTTTGCAAAAACTTATGTACGAAATATCATTTGATATTCACAAGTACTATATGGCGAAGGAAAACATCGTGAGGAAACCTACATACCTACATCTGCGAAGAAATTCAAGGGTGTATGTAAAGTCCCCAACAAGCACTGGGCCAGCGTTGGTACCACGCAAAATAGGCACGTTTGATGTCGAGTTGCGGAAAAACACGGCCAGAATACAACAACAACAATATACAATTTTCGGTAAGCCTACAAGCATAAACGCATTCCAAGACAGGTTAATTTGAATATTAATCTCGATTCTTTAACTATTCTGTCAGTTCGAATAAACTTCGGAGACGATGGTATTCATACTCGTATTATAGAATCCATATCAGTGCAGTTCCATACCAAATTCAGTCACGGCACAGCGGAACGAAGAATGTTACCCGTGGTATTACACTGGGTGTCAACAGTTCATAATATCGGAAGTACTCGCACTGTCGAACATGCCGTGGCTTATTTGGGTTCGAAACTTTTCGCTGCTGGACAAGCATACGCAACTCTGTGTAAAGTCTTTAGACGGCCTACAAATTGAAGAATTAGATTGCACAAAATTAACTGAAAAGAGACCTTGCAACAATGAAGCGTTAATCAAAATGGATAGACTGATTAATATATTACATTAAAAAGTTAAAAATAAATTTAAGATAAAAAATGTTTTTAAATACAAGCTTTTATAATAAACCAAAAAGAAGAAAATAAACCATGACTTATAAATAAACTGCTCATGTTTGTTTATACATATATCATACTTTTGCTGACGACACCTATTGATCAGCTAAACTCAACACTTTTGTGATTCGTCACTAGTAAGGTTAAAAAACCATCGATTTTATGAGTCATGGTTTATTTTCTTCTTTTTGGTTCATTATAAACATATTTTTACCTTTGATTTATTTAGGGTGCTGTAGCGAGGGCGGCTACTATGCCATGATCTCATAATGCGATTCAGTTTAGATGTCTTCTTAGTTTTTCACAGTTATTCTATGGAACTGACACATCCCGATCCAAATTAATTTACAAATTAATTAAACTGAATCGCATTAGCAGATCGTGGTAGCCCTCCTGGAATCTCTCAGGCTACATTTTTACATTGTTTTGGGTTGGAAACCTCATAATTTGGATTAAAAACTGAATTAACACGGGCATTATTGCTACAAGTTTTGAGACAAAGCTATAAGCGAGAATGAAACGCAAATATTTGCCACTCACATCTTGTCTCAAAACTTGCAGCAATAACTTGCCCGTGTAAATCATCTAAATCAACTAAAGATTCGACTGGTGGGGGTGACATCAGTTCTGGCGTCCTTGCTCAACGTATCAGTATCGTGGAGTAAATTCTGTCACCATACCGCGGGGACGCAATTCTTTGGATTTATTTAATTTATATTTACCTAGTTAGAGGTGCAGAGTCGCAGTACAGCCCGTTTATTGTTTACAGGATACAACGAATACCTACCCATGCTTAGTGAGGGAATACTAGATCACTGTCACTTAAGTACTCAAACCAAGGTTGGGTCACCTAATGTGCTGGGACGTAGTCCCTACTGCTGCTCAAATAAACCTCGGTCGTATGCCGAGCATAATGATTCCGAGTCGGTCAAATGATAGCGTGATCTATCTCGACCATGTGGCCATCTAGCGGCAAACGGCGGCATTACAGTACTGGAGTAGTGTGGTTAGTTGTATCGTCGCAGTGTTTGCACGTGCCATGTGCGTACATACTTGCCTTCTTGACTTGCCGTTGGGTGTCGCTACAGTATTCCTTTTCTTTGTTATTATACTTAATTGTTTCTTTACATAATTATAAATTTGTATTGTTGTGAAATAATAAAATACGTAATATTTATTAACATTTATTCATGTTACTTAGTTTAGTGCTAAAGTTTTTGAGAAATAGTTTGAAACTGTATAATGATGACTAAATACGTTGTTATACCGCTGAGCATCTGAAATGAAAGAAAAAAACTATATTCAATATATTTGGTAAGCACATCTACTGTTTTAACTATGTTACCATTTCACCAAAACCATATTATTACCGTTGCATAAAAGACATTACAAATAACTGATTTCTGCTTAAAGGTAATGTAGGTACCTAATTGAACTCAGCGGTAGGAAACAGCTGGTAGGATGTCCGTCTAATACGGTAATAGCAATACGAATGGATACGAGCTTAAATAAAATGATAATGATTTTTCTTCTTTTGCGTATCCTGTGTGACTTGTAGGTCGCGGTCGCAGGAGTCCGCTAGATGCGGGTGGCGTATTAGGACCGGTCATTGTTGCGATCTTTGGGGGAGGCCTAAGTTCAGTGGACGTCTTTCGGCTGATATGATGAGGATGATATGACCTAATGTCACACCATTTTTTGATTCTTTTAGACTCAGGAAGGTTAAATTCTTTCTCCTTCCCCGTGGGCACCTTGTATATTCGCATATTCGAATGTCACAAAATAAAAAAACCGAATACTCGAATACAAGAAGCTTATGAATATTTGGAAGCTCCAATTCCATTCCAAGCGACATTAGTTTGAGTTTGCTTAAGCATGCTTGATATGAAAAAGCTCTTAAGTATTGAAATCTTCAATGCAGTGTTACTAGGAAAGCATAAATGCAAAAGATACCATCACCACCCGGCTGTCCCAGATCAAAGCCTAGTAAGTGTATTTAGCGAAATTTTACAGGAGAAGCAAACAAACATTTTGTTAAAAAAAATAGTAGCAGAGACCTTTATCTCACAAGACTTGGTTTTATATAAAGAAGTATAACTTGCTTTATAAGACAAACTATTGAAAATTAATAAATGTATCTATTTGGAACTTTTATGTGCCTTACTAACAACTGATTACAAAAAAATAAAAGAAATGTTATGTCAATTACAAAACTGAAACCTAGCAAGCGGTACAAAAATGGTACATTTTACGGCTTGTAAGCAGTAAACTCTTACATTTCAAATATAAAATCAAGCAAATGCCCACTTTGAAATTCGGATTAGGATTACCATTTTAATAGTACCTAAGGTAATAAAATTATGCAGTATAGTGCATTGGGGTAATTTCAAACTAAAGTAATGCTCGGGTAATTTCGGAATTAATCTTGATAATGATAAAAATAATGGTACGTTTTATGGTAAATCGAAATAAGACGACTTTTGAAATTACCCCAAAGCACCCTATTTAATTGCAATCTACGGAATTATAGTTATTTTGAAATTATTGACTACCTTAGTCAATAATTTCAAATTAATAGTTCTTTCCCGCAGAGGTTCGCTGCAAAGTACTAATAAATGACTTTCCTCATTGAAACTTCTCAAAAACATCATTCTAAGCCGATAAATGTCCACTACTGGACATAAGCTTCCCCTAGTAGGTTCATTGCCATAATGACCTATTTTTTTTAAAGTTGTATTGCACTTGTTTTTTGTTTTTGTTACTTTTAATATGATTTCCACTAAGAATCGCGAGCTCTTTCGATCCTGATAGGAGAAAATTTGGGTATCATCTTCTGCTACGAGTGTATGCATGTGCATACCATTCGAATGTCACGTGTACCTATAAACATTACTACACACGTGACCTTTGGCTTACCAGCGAAAATAATAAAACAGCAATAAACATTCAAATCCGCAATGTGTTTTTCAAAAACTTTTGTACGAAATATCATTTGATATTCACAAGTGCTTTACGATGAAGGAAAACATCGTGAGGAAACCTGCATACACCTGCAAAGAAATTTAAGTGTGTATGTGATGTCCCCAACAAGTACTGGGCCAGCGTCGGGACCACGCAAAACATGCACGTTTGATGTCGAATTGTGGAATGAAATAACAGATACAATACTATAGCAATAAGTACTGATTATTATTTGATTTGTTTTATCAGTACCTTCGTCGTAATTTGAAGCTTCTTATAATTTGTCCAGGGTTCTTCCATAGAGAGACAACGGACAATACCGACAAAATAATGCACGTAATGATGACGGTATGAATTATCGAAGATCCAATTTTGTTTATTATCAAAAAGTACAATTTTTTGGTCGGTTCTTCGTCGGTTAACAACCAAAACGCCCTATACCAGTCGTCAGTAGAAACTAAAATAATTGTAAACAAAGCCTAAATAATTGCATAATTCCATAATCACGCACTTTTAGAACACAATCTTGGTCTCGTCACCAACTTAAAACCTTAAGCCTTGAGTTCACTAACACTTTTAGTGAAAATTATTAATATTTTGGCCACTTTGATGACGCTGCTGCCCATCATCGATCGTCGATAAATAAATGGTCAATATCAATTCAATTCCTCAGTCGACTCTTACGACACCCGCGGGGCGGTGACAAAAACCGTAGGCAGGGAGCGCGGGAGCGGCGAACATTAGAACGCAAACTTCACTAATTACTGACTTGATAGGTTTTATTTATTGTTATATTTGAATTCCTTGTACGACCCTTCGGCAATTATTAAAATCAAAAACCTAGTAAGAGACAATTTCCATATTCAAAAATCTAGTGTGTTCCATTTACAAACTCAAAAACCTAGTATAGCATGCAGTTGCCAGGTTTTTGAACTTGAAAATGTTACTTACTAGGATTTTGAATATGTTGGTGGCATGTAAGAAATGCCCTTGCTAGGTTTGGTGGGTCTCGTAACTTTGGTTCTAATTGAGATAGAAATACAGGTGTTTTTGCATTAGACGCAGCTCAACATTTGGGGCAGATACATTCAAAAAACGTATTTTGACAAAAAATGTCCCTTGCTAGGTTTTGATTTGGGACAGCCGCACCGCTATGAGGGAACGAGCCAGGATGTACAATTTCAAGTGACATTAGTTTGAGGGTAGCTAAGAATGCTCTTTAGATCATCATCATCATCAGCCTATGATAGCCCACTGCTGGACGTAGGCCTCTCCTTCTAATTATGCGTATGGACGCATTAGGAGGTAAATGCCCATAATCACCACGCTGGGCAAGCGGATTGGCGATCGCAGTAATGTGTCTCATCAATCTTTTATCAATTAATGGTCAGTGACACTTCAATCCCTTAGTCGACTCTTACGACACCCGCAGGTGGAGATGGGGTGGTGTGGTGGTGACAAATGTATTCTTACTGCCGTTACCACACGGCTCTTTATATATTAAAGTCAAAATATTCTTTATTCAATTAGGCCCAGCAACGAGCGCTTTTGAATCGCTAAATTAAATAACAAATCAGAGAAAAAAAGCTACTTCCGGTTCTAACATGCATTAATTAAAAACGAAACATAAACTTGACTTAATATTACAGATATATTAACTATTGAAGATTAAGCATTGATTCTACGTAGGAAAGCATAGATGCAAAAGATACCATCGCCATGAGCGGCCGATCCAAGGTGTACGTTCCAAGTGCCATCAGCTTAGGTTTGCTCATCATCACATGTTTGGCGAAATGGTTGATCTCCTTGGAAAGCTGATTACATTTTGGAGACATTTGTGCTATCAGCTTGCTTAGTAGAACTTCGGTGCGCTCTCTCTGGGTACGAAAAAAAAACATGGATTTGAGTTATTATTTATACAGCATGACCGTACATTATTCAAACAAATTTTTACATTAGTTTATTTTGGTTAATTTTGTTTCTATACTTTTAAATCTATATTAAATAGATACCTAGGTACCTAAAATGTATAAATAAAGGACATTTTATATTATATTTATATCTGAAGACTACTCCTTTTCCTTCCTTCCATAGGTATTTCCTGACACTGATATCGCTTATGTTTATGATTTAAATAATGGTGAAAGTAAACATTTAACATTTTTCACTAAGTATTCACATCTTCATTCATTATTCACATATTCATTTCGAAAGCGGTAAATCTATAGGAAAAATGGAACACTTTCTTTATCCTAATAAGACGGAAAGAAGTTACAATTCTGAGTTTTCACTCGTTTGTTTATTTTCATAAACAACGTTTAAAAAATGAGGGACAACTACAAATGAAATTGCCTCAAGCTGAAAGAATGGATAGAAGACATTAAAATAGGAAAGGTTGTTGCCTCCCCTGGAGTACTGGACAACTAGTGACACGAGACAAGAAGACATAAGGTGGAGAAGGGAACCCCACACACGGCTCACCAAATGGGCCTATATGCAGCGTTGAGGATTGCATCCAAATGATGTGACGAATTCTGGCTTACTATACGACGCCTAATGACTTTGTCAAGTGGAATCGGGCTTTCGTATTTGAAATGGACTTTACCTGCGAATGCGTCCTGTGGCAGGGCTCGATGGTGAGCACCAGGGTGATCACGAGGATGAGGCTCCAGTTCACAGCCAGTGCCACGTCGAATAACATGTTCGAGTCGGTGTCCACTGAAGTGACTTTACCTGCGAATGCGTCCTGTGGCAGGGCTCGATGGTGAGCACCAGGGTGATCACGAGGATGAGGCTCCAGTTCACAGCCAACACGTCGAACATGTTCGAGGCGGTGTCCACTGAAGTGACTTTACCTGCGAATGCGTCCTGTGGCAGGGCTCGATGGTGAGCACCAGGGTGACCACGAGGATGAGGCTCCAGTTCACAGCCAACACGTCGAACATGTTCGAGTCGGTGTCCACTGAAGTGACTTTACCTGCGAATGCGTCCTGTGGCAGGGCTCGATGGTGAGCACCAGGGTGACCACGAGGATGAGGCTCCAGTTCACAGCCAACACGTCGAACATGTTCGAGTCGGTGGCCACTGAAGTGACTTTACCTGCGAATGCGTCCTGTGGCAGGGCTCGATGGTGAGCACCAGGGTGATCACGAGGATGAGGCTCCAGTTCACAGCCAACACGTCGAACATGTTCGAGTCGGTGTCCACTGAAGTGACTTTACCTGCGAATGCGTCCTGTGGCAGGGCTCGATGGTGAGCACCAGGGTGATCACGAGGATGAGGCTCCAGTTCACAGCCAACACGTCGAACATGTTCGAGTCGGTGTCCACTGAAGTGACTTTACCTGCGAATGCGTCCTGTGGCAGGGCTCGATGGTGAGCACCAGGGTGATCACGAGGATGAGGCTCCAGGTCACAGCCAACACGTCGAACATGCTCGAGTCGGTGTCCACTGAAGTGACTTTACCTGCGAATGCGTCCTGTGGCAGGGCTCGATGGTGAGCACCAGGGTGATCACGAGGATGAGGCTCCAGTTCACAGCCAACACGTCGACCAACATGTTCGAGTCGGAGTCCACTGAAGTGACTTTACCTGCGAATGCGTCCTGTGGCAGGGCTCGATGGTGAGCACCAGGGTGATCACGAGGATGAGGCTCCAGTTCACAGCCAACACGTCGAACATGTTCGAGTCGGTGTCCACTGAAGTGACTTTACCTGCGAATGCGTCCTGTGGCAGGGCTCGATGGTGAGCACCAGGGTGATCACGAGGATGAGGCTCCAGTTCACAGCCAACACGTCGACCAACATGTTCGAGTCGGAGTCCACTGAAGTGACTTTACCTGCGAATGCGTCCTGTGGCAGGGCTCGATGGTGAGCACCAGGGTGATCACGAGGATGAGGCTCCAGTTCACAGCCAACACGTCGAACATGTTCGAGTCGGTGTCCACTGAAGTGACTTTACCTGCGAATGCGTCCTGTGGCAGGGCTCGATGGTGAGCACCAGGGTGATCACGAGGATGAGGCTCCAGTTCACAGCCAACACGTCGAACATGTTCGAGTCGGTGGCCACTGAAGTGACTTTACCTGCGAATGCGTCCTGTGGCAGGGCTCGATGGTGAGCACCAGGGTGATCACGAGGATGAGGCTCCAGTTCACAGCCAACACGTCGAACATGTTCGAGTCGGTGTCCACTGAAGTGACTTTACCTGCGAATGCGTCCTGTGGCACGGCTCGATGGTGAGCACCAGGGTGATCACGAGGATGAGGCTCCAATTCACAGCCAGCGCCACGTCGAAGAACATTGTCGAGTCGGTGTCCACTGAAGTTGAAGAAAGACTGACATTAACTGTTTGTATTTCGGATGGCAGCTGCCTTTTTAAGGTTTCATAGTAAACAAGAAACCCTTGCAGTTTTAAATTTAAAGAGGCACTCATACTTCCTGTAGCATGTAAGTATGTGTGCCTCTTTAAATTTCTCCCTAAGGGAGACCCGAGCACCTAGTTCATAAAAGGTGCGCACAGCTCGCTTTACTATAAATTTGCAATTTGGTACAGGTATATACATATTATTAATCTTGCCGACAAAGTGGTACAATAAAATAAAGAAAAACGATTATAGTTCGAGAAATATAAATTAAACGTTTACTTTTACTATAATGTAGGTAGAAAGTTATCAATTTATATTTCACGAACTATACTCTACTTTACTCTACTCATAAAGTGGGGATGTTTTTTTTATTTTTCTGTAATCTTATTGTGTGGGGTATCATGAACACATACTTAGGTCTATTAAAATAATAAGAGTCTCAAAACAAAGTTAATTTCTAAAGTCAATATTTTCGGAGTTTACCGCTCCAAAATAAAAAAAAAAACTTATTTTGAACATAATCCGCCCAGCCCAGCCGTTTTTGAACTACTACGGAACCCTATACTGAGCATCGCCCGACATGCACTTGCCCGGTTTTCCCTATAAACGTGTTCCCCTGATTCTTTCCTACATATTGACCTTCGTATTTGACCTGTGTCTCTTTTCTTTACACGTGTGCAATTATTTTTTGTTCGTTTTTATAGCCGAGCTATCAATCGCTAACTCGCTTTTGGTGAGACCAGTGCCTTAGGTACTGGTGTCACCGCGTGCTACTAAGCTATGAACTTATGGGCTGTAAACACGAACTAAAGATACTCACTCCCGTGTAAATAAAAGGGACACGAGAGTGTCTCTTTTTTTCACATGGGAGTGCTGAGACCAGGATGCTTAGCCAAGTTGCCAATCGCTAGCGCTTAGTAGCGTATCGTAGTTTTCCCTCTCTGTCACTCTTTCATATTAGTGCGACAGAGACAGTTAGCTGCGATTAACGATGAAGCGCTAGCGATTGGCAACTTGTCTAAGCACCCTGTGCTTTAAGCTGTTTGTCTACGTACCTAAATATATAAGCGTGTAATACGGAGTTACCACCAGTTTCAGAAAGATGACAGTCAGGTTAATCATGAGTAGGAAGCCGTTGGTGCCGTTCATCTGTTTCATCATGTCGCCGATGCGCTCGTGGGAGAGAGCGAGACGACGAATCATGGTTCTTACTTGCATTGGGCCGATGGAGTTCTGGATCCCTGGAAATTGTTATTTTGTCAATTATTGTAAATGTACCATGATAGAAACTGTAACCTTACCCGTTTCTTAAAAACCAGGGTCATGGTAACACACAGTATACAATAATTAATAGATACGTAGGTACATATTAATACTTAAATACATAGCCAACCACGATATATGAATATTTGTGATGATACGTATAGATACATAACAGTACAATACAGATAACAAAATAATTCCCTCGAGGGATTCAAACCTGGAACCTCCTGCTTCGAAGGGCAGGGCCACTACTAAGTACCAACTAGACTACGAAGGCTGACAATCAATATAATGAATAGGTACACAATTGTATAGCATAAAAATTGTGCATAGCATTTACAATTGTGTACCTAATACTTTGCCGACTTTTACCCTAAAATATGATACGAATGTAATGGAATATTTTGTTGTTTATAATGAAATAATTGTTTCCTTAATGTAACGAGAAAAGCTAAAATTGTACGCCCCAATTTTACTTGTTAATTGGCTGGAGATTTTACCACTTAGTTTTTATTGTTTTTGCCGCTCCACGTACTAGGGATAAGATTTTACAAATTGTCGGCTGACAAGCAAAACTCACTATAAAAACTGTCACTATTCTTGCCAACCTCGATTAGATTAGAAAAACTGGTGGGCTACCACGATCTACTAATGCGATTCAGTTTAGGACCTAGACTGAATCGCGATGTGTCAGTTCCATAGAATAACTGTCAAAAACTGACAAACAGAACCTAATCTGAATCACGAAGTTTAGTATTTGAACACGAAGTTTATTTATATTGTTGGCAACTTCTTTTCTTAAAAGCCCGGGTCATGGTAACACACTGTATAGAATGAAAGCTCAATCGCTCACCAATACGCAGCGATTGCAGGCGATGGTTGACGGCGGCTGCTGCTTCATGAAGGAGCTCCACCGTGAGCGCCCAGCGCAGAACTGCCAACCACCACATTAGGTGGGCGATGTAAAAAGAGACGTGCATGCAGAATATATCTGTAAGAAATAAAATAATAAATATCTTGGGATATCTTACACAAATCGACCTAGTCCCACGGTAAGCTCAATTAAGGCTTGTGATGTGGGTACCAGGCGACGATATATATAATAGATAGATACATATAGATACTTAAATACATAGACAGCTATGACCAAGGAACAAACATTTGTGATAAATAAATACACAAAGAATGCCCTCGCCGGGATTCGAACCCGGAACCTCCAGCTTCGTAGGCAGGGTCACTACCGACTAGGCTACGGAGGCTGTCAATGGCTGATTATCCATTTTCGTGTGAAGCCTATTTTATATTTGGTAAACTTTGTGCTTTTGCCATTTTCTTATTTTGGCTCATTCGTTATTCGTCACCATCTTCTTTGAGCATTTTCGGTGACAGTCAATCTATTCTGTAGTATAATTCTTTATTTGTTATGTTCTAAATTTCTTCTATGTTCAGTTTAAATTTCTTTTAGGAAACACTTCAAATAATGCTCGTATAAATATCACTATGATACTTACTTATCGTATTATATTTCGAACTTATTTTATAATAAAAAGTAAGATCCATAATAATGATGCAGACCATCCACGTTAGTAAAGACAGCAACACGACGCATTTGATTTTTTCGATTTTAGCGGATCGAATGCTTAAGTTGAGATCCAATTTGATCTGAAAATATTTAAAAAGTCGTATACGAAAAAGAACGAAATTAGAATTGTAGTAGTAGTAGTAAAACACTTTATTGCACAAAAACACAGAAAACAAAATAAACAGTATGAATATTACACAGATTTGTACAAAGGCGAACTTATCCCATTAAGGGATCTCTTCCAGTTAACCTTTGAGCAATTGAAGGAGAACTGGAGATGGTAGACATCTGTAAAGGACACGGCATTAAAAAGAAACCCAGTGTTTTCCAATTCGCTAAACTACCCTAAAACCTACTGGATGTAAACTACATACGATACAATAAATAATAAAATAAACTACACAAATATACATATATACATATACATACATCTACAAAACCGCATTATGTCCTTTAACTTATGTATCATTCGAGAGCCATAACTTTTTTAAATTCATCTTTAGCGATGCGACCGACTGGCACTGTCGGAGAGAAGGTGGTAACGAATTCCAGAGTTTTACCGAGTAAACTGTAAAAGACTTGTCATATGACCGATGTGTATGAGGTGGAATAGCTAGAGAGAGATCGGCACTGGAGCGAAGCCGGTGCCCGCTGCCGTCCGCCAAAAACTTGAACCTCGCTGATAGATAGGGAGGGGAAGAGGGAGAAAATAAAATATTAAAAAGAAGAGCAAGTACATGGATGTCTCTACGGCGCCGAATAGTCAGCCACTTCAGTTTTGCACGGAAACACGAGATATGGTCAAATTTACGAAGGCCAAAAATATATCTAATGCACACATTCTGCAGCCGCTCCAGTTTGTCAAGTAGCTCCTCAGTAAGATCTAACATAGCGATATCTGCATAATCAAGGAGTGGAATCAGAAGAGAACTTGCAAGCATAGTTTTGGTGTGCACAGGGAGGAAACTTTGGAGACGGCGAAGCGAGTGCATTGAGGCAAAAAGTCGCCTACTAGTTTCTGCCACATGGGGAGCCCAAGAAAGTCTTTGATCTATGACAATGCCTAGATTCCTTACAGTGGGTGTAAAAGGAATGTGCGTTCCATCGAAAAGAATGCTAGGCATTGGCACTTCAGACAACTTGGAGATGAAGTGGGGACTCCCAATCATAATTGCCTGTGACTTTTTCGCGTTAACCAAGAGTCCAAAAGAAGAAGCCCAATCACGGATGCGGATCAGATCACTATTAATTAGGCTTATTAGATCCTCAACGCTTCCGATGCTGGCCGAAGAGTAGAGCTGTAGGTCATCTGCGTAAAGGTGGTATGAAGAAGCCAGAGATTTAGTAATCCCGTCTATAAATAAAGAAAAAAGTAGAGGAGAGAGAATCCCGCCCTGAGGAACAGTATCTTCGACCGTGACACGCTGGCACCTTCCAAATAAATAACTACGGAACCAAGAAATAGCTAAGGGGGACAAATTAAGGTTACGCAATATTGCCAGGAGAATATCAAAATCTACAGAGTTAAAAGCACTACTAAAATCTAGTAAGACCAAAGCCGTCAGCTCCTTATTTTCTATATTGCGACGAATGTCATCAGTCACTTTGACCAAAGCTGTGGCAGTACTATGCCCGGGACGAAAACCAGACTGGAAAGTATTAAAAAGGTTATAGGTATTGAGAAAAGAAGAGAGAAGTTTATTGGTAAAATGTTCGATTACTTTGGAAAGGACAGGAAGAATAGATATTGGACGGTACTGAGAAAAAGAAGCGGGAATAGGAACTTTAGGTAAGTATGAACTTTAGGTAGGAATTGTTCTTTTGTATGGAGAAAATACCGATCCCTGCTTTCACCTTTTGAAACAGGTTTAGTATGTTCTTCAAGCACTCCATCTGGGCAGGGCCAGTGTACACGCAGATGCTGGCGATCCCCATGACCAGCGCAGCTTCTGATATCCATATAATCGCCTTGAGGGACGTTGTGCCGACTCGGAATCTCGCTTCAGGGTTTTGGCAGAAGTCAAGGCTTATACCGGTTAAAATTGCCGCATCTGTAATAATTAATAAAAGCACAATGGCTTATGATGGTCCCGTTTTATCCATTTATCGGGCTACGTGTCACTTTTCACTTGCATACTTGTTAGAACGTGACGGCAACGCTGACAAACGATTAGACGCGGTAACATCATAAGCCTACAGGCCTAGGCAAGATGCCATTCAATCGGATACGATAAGCGATAAGTCACGTGACCATCACCATAATAAATAATAATGTGTGAAAATGGTCATGTGAGTTTTCATTCGAATGGTAATTGTCATACATTTATTACTTATCGCTTATCGTATGTGGGTCGGTTGCAAAAGAATTGTATATAGAATTGTACATAGTACATAGTTAAAGCCGTAATTAGAACGAAAATCACGATGGCGTCAATTCTGTTACGAAAGTTAGTCATACTAATTCTGCCGTGCTAACTAAAAAGAACGCATCTCCCGTAGAACAACTATGAGAGATGCGTCTTTTTGAGTTAGCACGGCAGAATTATAGTGTGTCATCTACAGAGATCGGACAAATGTGCGTCATTGTTCACAATAATATGGATATGACTCAGAATTTGATTAAATGAATAATTAAACGAATAATTTCTTGAAATTTGATTTCGAAGCTTTGAGGTGGTAGACTATTCTCAAAGATCATGAGAATTTTTCAATCAACTTTTGAGTCATGTCTATATTATTGCGAGCAATGACGCACATTTGTCCGATCTCTGGTCACCTACGTTGTCCAAAAACCTTTGGCAGTAGAAAATGGCGTCATAGGTATTTAAATAATGTGGGCACGTATTGTTGATCGCTCATAGAAAATTAAAATTTGTGGCCTTTTTCTTGATAAAAGTTGTAACACAAAATTTACCAAAATAATAAATTTTGTGTTAACTAAAGGCCTATGTCCATTTTTTTGCAATCGATACTTCATACTAGTAGTTGTAGGGCTGTATAAGCATAGGCTGTGGTAACACTGTATACTGGTTTGCCAATAGTTCAACTAAGGGCCTTATCACACTTGCGATTTACAAGCGATTTGAAAGCGAAGCGTACGCGCGGCGTGTTCGTTGCGTGCCCGTAACCGATTCGCCGCGAGTGCGTCGCTATTTTGGCGCGATCGCGCAACGAACACGCCGCGCGTATGCTTCGCTTTCAAATCGCTTGTAAATCGCAAGTGTGATAAGGCCCTAAGTTGATACCAACTGAGTAGCGTCATGCCGCCGGCCTGCAGTACCGCCAGCAGCGGCGCGGCGGTGAAGCGCCAGCCACCGCGCTCGCGACTTGCGCGAGCCGCGCGGAGCGGCGCGCCTGCCCAGCAGCACAGGCGCAGAAGGAGCGCTAGAGCGCCTTCCACGTACATCCCCTCATCGGACACTGGTGTGAATATTAAAAAATAAAAATACTATGTAAAAGAAACGATCATTGTGAAAAAAATTTAAATAATCATAAGGTGGAAGTACTTACCAGTGCGTAAAGTGTTAACAGAGAATATTTAGGTATTTGAATCGAAACATTTTGCTCATATATAAATCTACATAAAGTATTATCATGTGTTTTGGGAGAGGAGTTTGTAAATATTTGAAAATATTAACATTCGAAAATATAAACGTCAGCCTGTCTTACAATTATGCAAATAATTTAAATATAAGTCAATTATCTCAAAGTTGGGGTATGAAGCATTAAAGGCACATACTTTTGTCATCGTTTAAATGCCCTAATAGTTGATTTTATCTTATCGATGGCAACTCAAGCTATGATGACGAGTATTGGTACAGCGTCGGGTACTAGTACTTCCACCTTAATCATTTAATGTAACACACATAAAAAGTGTTCTTCTATAAATAAAAATGTTCAGACCTTTTTAGCATTTTTTGACAGCATGCAAATGGGTCCTTAGGTACTCCCATAACATTTCGTCTGTTAACAACCAAAACTCACTAAGTAAGAAATACCTACTTTAAATAAAGCTCGTGGCTCGTATCTAAGTTCCGATTCAGTACTGGCATACGAGGTTGCTAAGAGTTTTGACAATCAGCCGACGGTAATTCCTTTCAAGTCTTCAACCTTTCGTCTTTCATAATGTGTCCACTATGATGACGCTGCTGCCCATCATCAATCTTTTAGAATGGTCAGTGACACTTCAATCCCTTAGTCGACTCTTACGACACCCGCAGGAGGAGTTGGGGTGGTGACAAATGTATTCTTACTGCCTTCACCACACGGCAAATTAACTATTTAATTATGAAATATATTTGGAACTCACCATAATTATTAAATTGTTTGTCATCCAGAGACGGTGTTGATTTCATAGTCTTATTCATAGGTACTAAGTAATTTGTTTTCAAAAGTAATCTCAATTTTATTCTTGTACTTAATAAAAATACTTAAATAATAAGTAATAACATTATCATACTAATATCCGTTACAAATAATCTAATACTTTAATCCAATACTAATTACTTTCAATTTTTAAAAAAGTATTCTAAATGAATTAAATAGAAATTCAAATGTAAATAATGAAATTAATGAACCACATCAAGTAGGCCCGAGGTGCCGCACAAACTGTTCAACTGAATTAAAACCAACAGGTGCCTTTGCCAAAGATTTAAAGAACCTAGATGTGGCTTACTGTGATAGGTTGTAGCCATGAGTAGGCCCAATGAGGGTTTTCTGAAATGACGTTCACCAGGGCGGCAGCACTGAGGCGTCAGGTCCAGAAACTTGTCTAAATTCTCAGAGCGTCTATAGTTTCGCGTTTAAATGTTTTGTATGAGTTAATAAAAGTATATAAAAAAATAAAAATACCTTCTAGTTAGTTTTTCTTTGTAGTTAGAGAATTGTGTTTCTTAGCGAGACCTTACGGCTAAGTGGCGCCAACTAGTGGCATACGTTTTCGAGAAAATCCTCATTAATCCAATTAAAAAAAAAAGTACATTAGTACATTTTATTTTAGGGTGGTGTTAGATCTTGCCGTGGTTGTCGTAAGAGTCGACTAAGGGATTGAAGTATCAATGAAATTATAAACGATTGATGATGGGCATCATCATAGTGGGCGCACTACTGCTATCGCCAACATGCTTGCCCAGTTTGGTGATTATGGGCATTATCCTGATGCGTCCATGAACATAGTTAATGGGAGAGACCTACTTTCAGCAGTGGATTGAGAGAGGCTGTAGATATAATTTTGTGTGATAGGAAAATATCCTACAACTATTTCATAATTTCTAATTACAAAGTTGACGCAGGCTCATGTACATTGTTCTAGATCTGTGATTCCGGAAGGAACATTTCGGGTGTTTATTTACTTAAGCCATGGAAATAAATGTCCCCCTAAATGACGAATCGCGCCACGCCTAAACTAATAGACTCGTCTGCTAAGGTACTTTCAATATTTACAATGTTTCAAGTATCTAACGACTAGTGATGTACTCGTATCCTTTAGGGTGGTCCTTATTTTTGCAATTTTGTCCGATATTCGAACCAATAAAGGAGCTCTTTGTCTTGCCGATTGCAATTTTCTATGGGACACCCTCTCATTTTGTTATTTGATAAATAAACCATGTCGCTACCGAAGTAATAAAAATACGGCTAATGATTTTGCCTTTCTTGAAATTCGTACTTCGGTAGCGACTCCTAATTTTTATTCATAATAGTTGAAAAAAAAAACAAATATGGTTTACTTATCAAATAACAAAATGAGAGGGTGTCTCATAAAAAAATGCTATCGGGAGAGCAAAGAGCTCCATTATTGGTTCGAGCATCCTACAAAATTTCAAAGAACCACCCTAGTATTCTTGTTGGCTCTTAACGCGAACTTGGAAATTCGGAAAATTTTGAGGACAGTACTCTCAGTAGCATTCGTTTGTTCTAACGCATAATGGTGAAAGACTTTGGTAAATTTATTTCAGTCTCGCAGTAAATTTTCATTGTTTCATGCCTAAACCACTCGGCCACTCCAGCACATAGTAGTGTTCATCATCATCATCATCATCATATCAGCCGAAAGACATCCACTGCTGAACATAGGCCTCCCCCAAAGATTGCCACAATGACCGGTCCTGCGCCACCCGCATCCAGCGGACTCCTGCGATCTTCACCAGGTCATCGGTCCACCTTGTGGGGGGCCTACCCACGCTACGCCTTCCGGTACGTGGCCGCCACTCGAGAACCTTCCCGCCCCAACGGCCATCGGTTCTACGCGCAATGTGCCCCGCCCTACCACTTCAGTTTAGCGATTCGGAGAGCTATTTCGGTTACTTTGGTTCTGCTGCTTGATGGTCTCATTTTTAATCCGATCACGCAGAGAGACTCCTAGCATAGCCCTCTCCATTGCCCTTTGGGTGACTTTGAGCCTTCTTATGAGACCCATTGTAAGCGGCCACGTTTCAGTACCGTATGTCATCACTGGCAACACACACTGATTAAAGACTTTCGTCTTCAAACACTGCGGAATATTGGACGAAAATATGTGTCGTAGCTTCCCGAACGCTGCCCAACCGAGTCGGATTCGACGATTGACCTCTTTCTCGAAGTTGGACCTACCTAACTGAATAGTTATAGTAGTGTTACAATAAAAAAAAAATACAACTTAAAAAATATTGAATAAATCAATTAAAATTGTTCCATAAAATATCTCAGTGTAAAATTATCGACAAATAGAAACATCATCATCAACACCGACACATCACTATCATCGGCCATTGGAAATTATTCAATAATGGATATTTCATTTATGTTTGTTTTATTGTTGAGTGAGTCATTTTCAGTTGTTTTTACCACAGCATTGATTATGTATGTCTTCTCTACTTATGTAATTTATATATGTATATACTTACAAACCCAGACGTGATTAGACGTATAGTTACTAATAAGGTGTAGGTGTACTCCAAGACGTACGTTCCTTAGGACTACGCATTAGTATTATATTTACAGGATGTAACAAAAGCAGTGGTGATACGTTTAAGGGCGTATTTTGATTAAGAATACCTAGTTAGATTTTTTTTCTATTTTTTTATTTCGTATGGGCTGTTCAATCGAATAGGATTTTCTAATCAAATTAAGATAAGGTACTTTTTTGATACCTAGGTACACCCTGATTACAGCATAATAATAAAAAATGTTTATTACCAAGATTATTAATAGAAATCACTTTTTTATTCTACTTCTTCGTCGGTGTGATTAATATAGGTAATATAGGTACCTCTACCACATTACATATTTCTAGTACTAACGGCCACTGAACTATACTGTGGAAGTGCGGACAAACAGACAGACGGACAGACGGGCATGGCGAAACTATAAGGGTTCCTAGCTTACTACAGAACCCTAAAAAAATGTTTACTACATTAGAAAACTAAGGACGAATAAGCTATAATAATCTTTAGAAATACATACGAACTTTGTTCCAACTATATGTACTTAAAGACAATTGGTCCCATATTTGAGTTTAGCGTCTATTTTTGCGTACAAAAAAGCACTTTTATTTTAATACATGAATCAGGCTAATAATGTAATAATAAATGTACATACATAGTCTGATAATAAAATACTCGTAATGTAAGCCGGTAAGCCGAAAATAACAACGCATTAGGAATACCTAAACGAGCATCGTTTTCTTCACCAACGACATCTTTGTTTACTTGGGGACTATTAATAAATGCCTGATGTTTTTTATTTCAACATATTTAAGTATGAAATACTAAGCATCAAATGAAGTAGGTAAATATGTGTTTGCTGTTTGTTGTTGTTGTTGTGAAATATTTTCGCTCATCATATACTTAATGTATCAAGATATCATTTAACTCCAAGTCCTCAGCATGGTAGGCATTACTATTAAGTCGCAGCTCGAATTTTACAAGGTTCTATGATGCACACAGGGCCGGACTTAGAGGTTGAGAGGCTTCGGGGCAACAAAGGAGTGGAGGCCCCATGGCCCCCAAATATTTTCCCAATAACGTAGACAATTTTTTTCAGTCAAGGTCTCTAAACAATGTAAATTTTTTTTAATTAGTGTTTACTAGTTGGAGTGTGATTTTTTTTATTCGAAATCTTTATTGTGGGGCCCTGGGTGCACATACATCAACTTCAAATTTGGACATTATCCACCAAATTCATTTAAAAAAGTGTAAAATTGGGGTTGTGTCTTTCACAATGAAGGATTAAAATTCATGATTTAGCAGAGATGGAGAGTAAACTTAAACAATCGTTTATTATCAACTTAATTTATTTATGGGAAGAACTACATTATCTTGCGTCGACATTTTACTGCAGACATATATTATTTTCACATAAAATACAATACCTAGCAGTTAATGGCTACTATGTAGAATGACGGAACCTTGGACCCATTGATTCTTATTTAAAAGCCGTATGTTCTCGAAACTAAGATTGAAATGTCCATCACTGGTGCCTGTCTGCTGAGTGCCCAACATTGGTGCCATCATCCTACTAGGCTTCTACATTTCTCAGTAGTACATTTCTGGGTCAATATTGTTACGAAAGTTAGTCATATTTACTAATTATAGTGTGACTCTGTCCAACAACTTTTGGCAGTAGGAAAATGCGTCAAAATTAAAAAAAATGTAGGTGCATATTGTTGATCGATCATAGAAAATTTGAATTCTTCGCCTTTTTTCACTGTCAAAAGTTGTTACACTAAATTTAATTTCGTAACACAAAAAATATGATGTATTAAAGGCCTTTTCTATGTTAATTTTTTTCCAACAGTCCCATGTGACATGGATCAAGAACATAGCGTCGCTATTCCTACAAAAGTCGCCATGTGTTTTATTGCTACTTTACAGGAGACACAAAAAACTGTTTTGAATCTTGTTCATTCAAAGTAGGCCAATATTTTATTTTGATAAATGTGTTCTGTTTAAAATATTTTAATGATTTTCATAAAAATAAATCTTAGTTTTTTAACGAGAAAATATATATTACTAATAATTTATCACATAGCTATTTTTGTTTCAGTCGTCCAAAGTTTCTATGTGTCTTATTTGTAACTTGGTTAAAATAACTAATTACGAAAATTTACACATCTGGATCATATTCGTTACATAGTTATTTTTATGAAAGACCTTCACTAAAACAAAATAAAACATGTTTCAATAATAATAGTGATAGGTAAATTTCGCTAAGTGTAGTAAGATAATAAGTTGCCTCAAGCATAGTCTACGAACTCGATGTAGTACAAAAATATCGCTATGTGCGGAACAGTACACATCGAGCCAGATTTGTTCTTATTTAATTCATAAAAAAATACTCGCTATGTGCCTAAAATCACATAACGGGCTCCATTATAATAAAAACAATCACGGTTGTATAAAACCGTCATGTAATTTTTGCACATACTGTTTTTAGTAAGAGAATAATGTATGGAAATCACATAGCTAAAATTCACAAATCCGGAACTATTAAAGATAGCCTCACTGCTGTTTTTGGAGCGTATAGATATTGACATAAAGTTCAAAATGGCGTTAAAGTCCAAAAATAAAAAAAAATCACATAGCGACTTTTGTAGGCACAGCGACGATAGGTAAATAACAGTCGACTATTTAAGGGCTGATTTTTCAATCCCTTTTTAACTGTATTTGTCTTATCAGACAATGTAAACTCTGTCCTTTTTTGACTGATGACTTGAGAAAAGAATAGTGAGCGATACATTTAACTAACGGATACATTTGTCTGGGATTGAAAAATCAGCACTAATTCAGGAAAAATGCATTCATTTGGTTTTGCTAAACATGGTTATAGTTGGTCAGAGATCTTTTGGAACTGAATTATTATAACCAGGTAAGTCGTCACTCCACCCAAAATCTGAAATCAGAAGAAAACGTTTTAAATTTACGTGTTTGTGGTATTTTACTGACGTCTTGTTTGTATGTAACAGCGACCGTCAATGGTGAAAACCCTTATTAAATATATCACTGTTGTTAAAATTATTATAGGTAGGTACTACTGAGGTCTACTATTACAAAACAGCCCTCAGTTATAAGGATCCATCATTGTTACATGATACTACTATTTATTATTTTTAGGAGGTATTGTATGATCAGGATATCATCATCCATCCAGGAACCATCAGCGTTCCAGCCAACTCCTACACTCAACACCTGTACTTGGCGTTGCTTAGAGAGGATCTGCATGTTTTTGTAGGGCCAGGAGAACATAAACACAAAGGCGTTGAGTGGATGATGATCAGGTGGCTTATTTATGTTGTGATGGTCTCGTTTTATCCATTTATCGTGCTACGCATCACTTTCGCACTTGCATTCTTGTTAGAAGATGATGGCAATGTCGACAAAAGATTCATATGCCTACAGGAGAACATAAGCACGAAGAACAATACCGTAGCCATCAGCGGTCGGGCCAACGCGTAGACAGATACCCAGCGGCATGTACTTGGCGTTACTCAGAGAGGTTCTGCTTGTTTTGTAGGACCAGGATAACAGAAACAGGAAGAAAAATACCGTAGCCATCAGTGGTCGGGCCAACGCGTAGACACCCAGCGGCATGTACTTGGCGTTGCTCAGGAGGATTTGCTTGGCAAACTGGTCTAGCTCCTTGGAGACCCGCTCACATTTTGGGGCCAAGTGCACGATCAGGTGGCTTAGCAGGACCTGGGTGCGCTCTCTCTAGATAACAGTAAATAAACACATTAACTCGTTTCATCATGTCAGCCGAAATACGTCCACTGCTGAACATAGGCCTTCCCCAAAGATAGCTACAATGACCGGTCCTGGTTCACCAGGTTATCTGTCCACCTTGTCGGGGGCCTACCCATGCTGCGCCTTCCGGTACGTGGTCACCACTCAAGAACCTTTCCGCCCCAACGTTTACGATAGATATAAAATATCCTCGTATAAATGTATCTTTCAGATAAAATTATCACTAAGCTTTTCCCCGGGCATATCAAAGGAAATTTAAGTTAAAAGTTATAAGAAAGACATATTATTATATTTTTCGTGGACAGGCTCTAAAAATATTACATTTGTATTAACTAAGGAAAATGTCTGATAACAAGAGGGGGCATAATTATACAGGTACAAGATTTATTACAATGCTAATCTATCCTTTGATTGTTTAACAAATATTTTACGCACCAGTTTTCTACCAAAACTACTAGGTGGTGAGATAACTTCACTAGAAGCGGACTTATTTTCTTTACCTGTACACAAAGGCGGTCTAGCCATCCCCGCACTTTCTAAAATGACAAACTTAAATTATGAAACCTCAAAAAATGGCTGTTCAATCCTCTCATCCGCCTTAATTGAAAATAATGAACTGGACCTCACTCAACATCACATGTCCCTCGGACATTCAAGAAAGGAATGCCGGAAAATTAAAAATTCTCAAGATGATGTAACTTTGGACTCTATTTTAAACAAACTTTCTCCTAACAAAAAACGAGCAGTCGAACGTTCAATTTTCACGAAAACTAAAACTAAATCGTCTACTTGGCTCTCGGTTATCCCTACAAGAAAAGACCACTTTGACCTATCCCCAATGGAATTCAGAGATGCATTGGCACTAAGATACCACAGAACACCTATCTCCATGCCTAAATCATGTGACGGCTGCGGCAATGATGTTTTTGACGTGGACCACGCTCTCTGCTGTAAAACTGGCGGATTAATTACACGCCGTCACAACGAAATCCGGGACTTATTTTGTGAGCTATGTCAGCACGCCTGGGGGAATGTAGTCAAAGAACCCCTCATCACGGAAGGTGACTGCGGACTTCGGGGAGACCTTTGCTGCCGTGGCGTTTGGGATGCACAGAGGGAGGCGTTATTTGATATCCGTGTCGTAGACACTGACGCTCCCTCTTACATCTCACGTCCGGTAGCAGCCGTACTTAAATCCGCCGAAGAGGAAAAGAAACGAAAATATTTGAACTCTTGTGAAAAACGGCATGCGACATTTACTCCCCTTGTAACATCCGTGGATGGGATATTCGCACCTCAGATGTCCGCTTTCGTGAAACATCTCGGCGAAGCAATCGCTGATCGTTGGGACAGATCCCTCAGCGTAGTAATGGGCTGGCTTAGATCTAAAATTATAATTTCCATACTCCGTGCTACAAGCATGTGTATTCGGGGTACGCGCCACAAATTTAACTCCATCAAAAACTTCTTTGGCCTAAGCGATGGCGCAGCCCTACCCAATCTTTCCTCTACCTGACTAGAGTACCTAATATCTCCATCAGTGTTTGCGTGATAACTATTTATTTATTTATTTTTCTTAAATTACCCTTTGGTTACTATATTTTTGTTAATAAATGATTTGATCATGGGCAACCGATTAACAAGTATTTGAATAAGGAATATCCTTGCAGTTTATTTTTAAATAAAATATTAGGTACCTACCTACCGGTTATTGCGTTCAGTGACAATACTCGTACAACATTAAGTTCCTAATTGTTCTTGCGCCCAGTGATAATTTAAAATTATGTACCTGTTGACCTGCTCTATACCTGCTGCGCTACAGCAAACTTCGAAATCCGCCTTCGTTGAAGTGACAGAAAAATCATCGAAATTTACGAATATCGAATTTCTGTAATAGGCCAGTTCTGATGACCACGTCCGCGCCGGAGCGGCATCATCGCTAAAATAGCAGGGAAAATGTGGTTGAAAACGGCAGGCGATCGTAGAAAATGGCGTGCAATGAGGCCTATGTCCTGCATCTGCAGTGGACGAAGAAAGGCTGCAGAAGAAGAACTACCTGTTCTTGCGTCCTATATTATTCCCTCATCCCTATAAATATTACCTATCTGTATTTGAATCCATGGGGCTACCACGATCTACAAATGCGATTCAGCTTAGGATTTAAACTGAATCGCGATGTGCCAGTTCCATAACTATCAAAAACTGACAAGCCGAACCTAAACTGACGCATTTTAGAGATCATGATAGCCCAATGTTGTAATAAAATATTACCTACCTGTTCTTGCGTCCAGTGACAAGGTTCGATGGTCAGGAGGAGTGTGACGACGTGGAACAGGCTCCAGTTGATCTGCAGCAGCAGCTCATACAGCACTTTCTCATCGTGGTCAACTGTGGAGGACCATCATTTGAGTATAATGGAAAGTGAAGACACGTGACATATATGGGCGTGCCTTGGCTACTAGATACCTTCAATTTCCACACAGACTTTATGAATTATTAGCAGAGAATGTTGATTGTAATTACGATTCCTTACGAGTAAGGTCAGATTTTTATACATAGTTACCGGTAATCAATCAAATATATTATGTAGTAACCTTTAAATGCAGCTGTCCAAAAATTAGTAAGTATTGAAGTGAACATACATATTATATTTTTTATATTATATTAGTATAAGTTGACGATCATTATGAGATATGTAGATATTATGTAATTTTCGGAATTTTTAATGTTTTTAATTCATATTATTTTATAATTTATTTATTGTGATTTTCATATTTTTTGATTTTTTGACATTTACCATATTAATATTGACGATCATAATATAAATTCGTATAAATTAGGCTAAGTTAATTTATAATGTAATTTAATATTATGAAATAAATAAATCTAATCTAATCTATATGAAAGTGTAATTTTATTAATGCTTAAAACATATCAAATTGCGCTGAATGATTCAGACAAACGATGATACAGTGCAAAAATGGTTACAAGTAGGTACTATAGGGTGCCAGCATGTAAGAAGTACGTACATCTCAACAGAAGGTAGTACGGCGTGAGAACCAGGCGAAGAAACGTAGACATGAGGACGAACATTAGGAAGATCCCGTTGATCGCGTTTAGCTGTCTCGTGAGCTCGCTGATGCGCTCGTGTGAGAGAGCGAGACGGCGAATGGTTGCTTGAGCTTGTGATTGGCCCATGGAGTCTCCTGAAAATGAATAGATGAAAAATCTCTTAAGAAATTCTACTAGTAGGATGCTACTGACATATAGTCGCCATCAGATATATCGGAACGGCCAAGGTGCTCAAAAATATCAACGCTGTGACAGTATACTACACCGTGTCCAATAAGTTCGAATACACATATTTTACCTCAGTTCTAAAAATACAGGAATCAAGAGTATTTTCATCTTAATAAAATACAACCACAATGAATGTGTCATATCCGCAGTGTCTAAGAAGAGAAGAGTGTAAAGTGCCAATAAAATACTTGCTCGGCACGCAGGTGACGAGTTAATTTTTATTACGAGAATCCGTATGGGGTAGAACAGACTTATCGTGTTCAAAATTCGCGATTGTGGGTGCCAAGTATAGAACACATTCCGGGCTATCAGAAAAATTATCCTAGGTTCCAGGGCTCACCATCGACCATGGCGTGGGATGCAGTATGGAAGCGAGTTACACTGCCTTCAGTACTTTTAGATAAAAGCGTTAAAATTAACGCTTTTTTCTATAAAACCAAATTTATGGAGAAGATAAATGCTCCTAAGTTTAAAAGGCGCTTGGGAAAGAGTATCATGTGTTCTAACAAGACCCAGCTCCAGCACAGACGGCAAATGGCGTTCCAGCGTGGTTTCAGACTAAATTGGCAGTTTTTTAGCCGAAACATGAATTGCCATGCAGTCTTCCAGGTTTAGGCGTATTAGATTATTTTGAATGGTAATACATGCTTTAAAGACTACATTTTTATGAAATCAGGAACCTAGATCATTTCAAAAAGGTTACCAGGGATATTCGGGGTCAAATGTGAAGAAAATGGTGCGTGCCGCGTAAGATCCGTTTGAAACGCGTTTGAGGCTGGTAAAAAAGTTATAGCTGGAGTTATTCCAAAATATTTGTTGTGAATATAGTATATAAGTGTGCCATTCATAAAACATAATAATAACTGTAGGATCTTTTTGCCCATTTGTTTTATTCGATATTTGTTTTGTATTTGGATTTATTGGACACGGTGTACAGTTGAGGATGGATGAAAACATGACACGATCACATAAAATAGGTTAGTGTCAGGTTGTTCCATGTTAGATCTAGGTGATTGCCCAATAAATTGTATAAACGACTCATCATCAGCCTATATCAGTCCATGAGTCCACTGCTGAACAACGGCCTCTCCTTAGCCTATACGTATGCCACTATACACCTATGTATAATTGCCACGCCGAGCAAGCGGGTTGGCGATCGCAGTAATGTGTCCACTATGATGACGCTGCTGCCCATCATCAATCGTTATCAAAAAAATTGTCAGAGACACTTCAATCCCTTCGTCGACTCTTACGACACCCGCAGAAGGAGTTGGGTTGGTGACAAATGTATTCTTACTGCCGTCACCACACGGCTCCGAGTGACAAATGCCCCACCTAAAAGAATAATATGTATATTTACTATACAGAAACAAGATTTTTAGTTACCTGTATTAGTCTTTTGTTTTGTGAAGCAGTCCACAAGTGTGCTACGTCCAGATATCGGTGCTCCCAGCAGGTCTTCCAGTACTGTAGATGACTCCAATTCAAAATTGACTAGAATTTGAAAAAAAAACAATTACGAAAAAGAAATTACATTAGTGTCCTAAATTGCTGTATATTAATCAGATTAAAAGCTGATTTTACAATCCCCAAATAAACCTATCCGTTAGTTAAAATTATCCCCATCCTTTTCTAAATATCAGTCGTCAAATCATCATCAGTCAAAAAAGGACAGGGCTAACATTTATTTGACAGGGGTTACTGTTAACCGGGGATTGAAAAATCAGTCCTTAAGCATGCAGTGCTGCAGCAAGTAACCAATTTATTTTTGTGAAACTTTGACATATTAAGATAGGGTCATATTATGTCATGAGAAGCCTCATTTGCCTATCTAACGCTCTGCCTAGTTTATCATACCTACCGTAATTTTCTTCAACACATTAAAGGAAATAACTTTACTGACTTTCATATGACATTGTCATAGCGCTTGTGGTCGAACGGTAAAACGCGCCACAAAGAGTTTTTCAAAAACATGTGTACGAAATATAATTTAATGTTCACATCACAAGTGCTTCACGGTGAAGGAAAACATCATGAGAAAACCTGCATAGATACAGCTGCGAAGCCATTCAAGCGTTTATGTATTGTGAAGTCCCAAACAAAGTATTGGGCCAACGTTGGGGACCACGCAAGAATAGACACATTTGATGTGGAGTTGCAGTATACAATACAAATGATATCATCATAATTTTGGGATCATTGGAGTCGTTATTTGGAGTTGCAAATAAATGGTCAGTGACACTTCAATCCCTTAGTCGATCATTACGACGCCCACGGGAAGAGTTGCGATTAAGATACTACGTAGTACGTACCTACACTCTTTACCCCACTCTCTCTACTCCTATAGTGACTACTCTTTACTCCTAGTGAGAGAGCTGGCCCTACCCACTAAACTTCACTAAACCCCACTCCGTTTCAACGTCTGAGCCGTTTTTGAAGTCGCCATGGGATTGCGAACATAGCAGCGTGACGCCCTCCGGCGGCCTAGTCCATATGCCAGGATTGCCAGGGCATTAGGGAGGGCGAGAACGAAATGATAACCAACCAAGGGCCTATTTCTCAAAAGCTTAAATATAATTTGTAAAACAAGCAAAAATCCTGTGTATTACAAGTTACAGGCTTTTGAGAATCGGGCCCCAGCTTGTACCTTTGCGCAACGTTTCCAGCTCATCATTTATAGCAACAACAGCGGCATGAACGGCGATCACTGTGCAGCTCCACTGAAGGAGAACTAATACACCCATCAAGTTACCCACGTAGTATGGGCTGTACATGCACATTATGTACCCTGTGAACCATCAAAATAAATATTAATATACTGTCGTACCAGAAGGCGCAGCGTGGGTAGGCCCCCCACAACCTGTGGGACTGGGAGTGGACTGATGACCTGGTGAAGGTCACAGGAGTCCGCTGGATGCGGGTGGCTTAGGACCGGTCATTGTGGCAATCTTTGGGGGAGGCCTATGTTCAGCAGTGAACGTCTTTCGGCTGATATGACGATGATGAAAGTTTGTCAGCCTCCGTATCCTAGTTGGTAGTGACACTGCCTACGAAGTTGGTGGTTACGGGCTCAAATCCGAGGGCATCATTTGTGTATTTTATTTACTTACTACAAATATTTGTTCCTTGGTCGTGGCCGTCCATGTATTTAATTATCTATATATTGTGACAGTGAACAAAAACGCCGATCAAGCTTAAATTCGTACTTTATTATTATTGTCGTTACGAACCTGACAGCAATTAAGGTTTTTTTTATGTCATGCTAATTGGGTGTCCCTGAAAGTCAAAATGCTCTTAATTTCGTAGACGTTAGAATATATTCTTACACATCATGTTGTTTCGTTGTAATGGCTCCAGAAAGCTGTAAAAGTCAGCTATGAGGATTGAAGCTGCCCATACAGCTATGGCGACGATGGCTACGCTTTTGATGGTCTCACCTCTTCCGGGTGGAGTCATTTTGAGTTCCATGCAAACCTGAAAAATTACGTATGGTGTAAATATAATTAAACGACTCACATGTCGTCCATTAAATACAAAAGCGACACAACTCAAAAACCGTGAAAAATGATTTTATTGCAAAAACGACATTATAAGCACTAATATTTTACGTGACACTAAGACACCTGGCGATTAGACGTTAGTAAGTATCAAAATTATGCAGGTGCCCTTTTTGCACTATCGCTCTTTCGAGACTAATTTCAGTGCTAAACTGCCATTTTGTCAGTTGCGACTCGACTGTCGACCAAAACACACGACATTTTTGTGAAAAAGTGCCATGAAACGAAAAACTAAGTGATTACGTTAAAAAATATGTAAGCAAAAGTGCCATATTTGTAGATGTGGCCGTTTTGAATAAAATAAATACGTAAATATTATGTTTCTTTAAATAAAAAGGAGTCGCAAAACGGAATGTGGCAGCTTTAATTTTAAAATATCCTCTTAAATTTGATTTTTCATTCATCAAAACTGCCGTATTAGGATTTGCAACCTTTTTGAATTAAAAATGTATTCGAATGCGTCAATCACAGGAGCCATATTAACACATGATGCTGTTTTGAATAAAGTAAATATGTATGGTTTAGATTTCTTAATAATCAAAGGAAGGAAAGGTCGCAATACGGAATGTCGAATTTCAAAAAACATTGTTGCATTTACAACCGTTTTTAATTCAGTATAATATTAAAATCCATAAATGTACCAGATTGAATAATTGAGTATATTTTGCATGAAATCTTAAAAAATACAATACATATTATAAAAACAGTAATTGTAAAACGTGGTACTTTGTATTGTGTTCGTTAAAAGTATATTAGAGATTATGTGGAAGATGACTGTGAATTTTGTGTACCTGTAATTGCGACTACGAAGAAACAATAATGGCATAAACTTCGGATTATTAAATATTTGTCATACTTTCCTATTATATTATTTGTATACAATACAAGTAAAACAAACAAAGATCTAACCCCGGTGTATGTTTTAACGAATCTAAAAACTTATATTAGTAGTATTTATTTTTTCACTTTAAGGAATGCCAACATAGGGATGATGACTGTATTTAAAATAAATTATTAGACATTATGCACGGCATCATACACGAATAAATTATTACTAAACTATAGACTGCAGTCATTATTGTACAGAACTTTTATTTAATATAAGTGTAGTATACAAATGTGACGTTACTTTTATGTAGGTATTTCATGTAAATCTTTCAAAAATCGAAAAAAGATGTTGACTTGACTTAACAGTCATCATGCCTATTGCTTCACTGCATATGTAGTACCCAAGTACTAGCGCTAAACTGTCATGTCGTCTAGAAAAAAAAGTTGTGACATTATTACTAATCATAAGTAGATTTTTAGGAAAGACTTATTATCTCTGCAATTAAATATTGAAAGATATACTTTTGTATCGGCAAAAATAAAGTTCTTGCATCAATTCTAATGAAAAAACTAGTAAATCGTCAAAACATATCAATTTGGATCATTTAGTATGGAATCATAGTAACCACCACACAAATACAATACACATAGAAAAAACAAACAACTAAAGATGTACTTAACCGATTTTTATTATTTACGTGCTTTTAGGTGGGCTATTTCCAGTTTATAGTAAAAATAAGTGGTATCAAAGTATTAATTTCATTCTCGACAATATAACTTTGATCGCGTTGTATTTATTTTATATTTATTAACTAAAGGTACCACATTTTTTTATATAGCAGGTTGATTCATGAAGAAAACCGATAATTATATCTGAATTTTAAACCAGTACGCCCGTTAAATTCATCAAAATATGTAACCAAAGTTAAAATTAATCAAAGTAACCCCGGTTTACGGTACCTATAAACATGTTCTGACAATATGTAAGTAAAAAAACAGTAAGAAAAAATTTTGTCTGGTTCAGTTTTGTTAAAAAATAGTATTTCTATGTTTAAGACATGATTTTATGTATGATTTAAATGAAATAACTGGTTATTTTTTTGTATTTGTGGCCAATGATGGAAAAAAAAATTCGGAGTTAATGTAATTTTTTTATGCAAAACGGACGTATACGCTCATAAAAGCTTGCACAGCACATATTACTTTCTAATAACCAAACACATCAAAAGAGGGTTAAAATACCTACAAATGGATATATAACACACATAATATTAATGCTGTAAAAAAATTTTGTGAACAAAAAACGAATACAAAATCTTTAAACAGCTCCCCTGTAAAAAGTAATTTTTTGACTTGTGTCGCTTTTGTATTTAATGGACGATGTGTTTAGTCACTACCTCAATACAGAATCTAGGTTTCCATTACAGACATGTAAGTTTAACTGTTTAGTTATATAAGTTATTAAGTCGCACGAAAGTTTAAATTCAACGACATACTCGTAATATGGTATAAAATGTCTAGTACAATAAAATATTTACTGCGATCTATACAGGGTGGTCCAAACCTTGACGTCAAAAAATTTTTTTTAGATTCCTCACGTCATGAGCTATTAGAATATACCCCATATATGTTAGCCGATTTTTTGTAGTTTTCGAGTTATGAATTTTTGAAAAAAATTTTTTGAGAAATTCTGGAATTAAGAAAATTATTAATTAAAAAAAAACTATTGGATTTTTTAACTAGTTTCTTTTTGTAAAAGTATTACTACAAATAAAGCATTTACTGACAAAAAAATTAGCGTCCTCACTCTGATACAAGTAGCATAAAAAATACAAAATTCAAAATTTTACGTTAAAAACGCATCAAAATAGCATTAATGTACGTGAATAAAACAGTAAAACATATCCCAAGGACTTTTCGTATTCTAAAGTCCGCCCTAGACCTTGAGCCTTCGTAAAAGCAAAAAAAAAGTGACACTTAATGATGAGGATTTTTCGGAGTAGTCGGTCAAATAAAAATAAAAAAACTTAAAATTTTAGAGTAGTAAAAAATGACTTCAATAACTACACAAATTGAGTTTTCGTGGTATTTTCTGTCTTTGTTTATTGATAAGAACAACAAAACAGACGAAATTTTACTTTATTTTAAAATAAAAAATTTAGAAGTTTTTTTAAGTTTATTTGACCAACTACTCTGAAAAATCCTCATCATTAAGTATCACTTTTTTTTTTGCTTTTACGAAGGTTTAAGGTCTAGGGCAATCTTTAGATTACCAAAAATTCTTGGGATATGTTTTATTTTTTTTATTTACGTACATTAATGCTATTTTGATGCGTTTTTAACGTAAAATTTATAATTTGGTATTTTTTATCCTACTTGTATCAAGAGTGAGGACGCTAATTTTTTTGTCAGTAAATGCTTTATTTGTAGTAATACTCTTACAAAAAGAAAATATTAAAAAACCCAATAGTTTTTTTTTATCAATAAATTCCTTTATTCCAGAATTTCTCAAAAAAAAATTTTCAAAAATTCATAACTCGAAAACTACAAAAAATCGGCTAACATACATGGGGTATATTCTGATAGCTCATGACGTGAGGAATCTAAAAAAAAATTTTTGACGTCAAGGTTTGGACCACCCTGTATGACGCGTAAACCGGTATAGATACTAGTTACATGTAGTTCAGCAGAGATGGGCAAAAAGTAATCTGATTACTTTTGTCAATTACATTTGTATGTGTGTACTTTATAGCGTACATTTCATAGTACGCAAACAAATGTAATCGGAAGCAGTAATCATAATATAATCATATTATTTTTTTCCCAATTCAGTAGTTTAGATCAGGGGGCAATAGCTACCAAGTGGTGTAAAGTCATCAAAACTGCTTGTGGCTCTATAAAAAGGGCAGCTAACATGGCTCTCGATCGCGACGCATGGAAGAACTTTATAATTGGTCACGACCCTCACTCATGAGCTCATGAGGGAACGACGAAAATGCATCCCACTAAAAGTCCACCGATGTCCCGTACAAACACGGTTT
>JALPQI010010578.1:0-31954 GCA_025490895.1 Thaumatotibia leucotreta
CAATTCTTACTTAAAGTGTAACGAATTAGTACTATGATGATAACAAAGTTAGTAACATCTATTCTAAAATAAATCGTAACACAGTTAGTATTACATTTTATTAATATATTAATTTATTTCACATTTTATTATATTATACTACTAAGATAACATTTCCAAGCCCACTGTCAGCTAGATAACGAAGTACCTTGCGAAGTTAATATGTTTTGTTTAATTTTCACTGATGTCGTTTATTGTTCTAATGCTTATTACGTGTTTTGTTTGAGGTCTAAATCATGGATAACGAAAACCATGGAGAGCCGAGTCAAAAAAGAAGGCGGTTGAAAACACCAACTATTCACAAAACTAACACACGTCCAACGTCAGTGGAAACTTCTTTTCATCCGGATAGAAGCCGCAGTCGCATCGAAAGACGAAGCCGCAGCCGTTCCCGTCGTCGAAGTCACACAGTACGTACCCGAGATAGCAAATCTAGCGGGCGTGAACGTGAGCTGTTAGATTTACGAGAAAAATTAAATACATTGGAACGCGAGTTACAAAAAGACCGTGATAGTAGAGCTAGATCGCGAATATCAGATAGACGGCGTCGCTCTTCACATAGTTCGGGTAGTCGTTGCAATGACAGAAAATTAAGGGTCCCAGAGGAATCTGGCACTACTAGAGAGGACCAGCGTCACAGATCAGGCACCCGCAGTTTCACCACTGAAGATGTAGCACATATAGTTAGTTCTATTAAGAATAACTTATCATCTCATCCATCCACATTAAGTAAAGCCATAGACCATAAAAATATTCTCCCTAATTTTGATCCTTCGTCTAAGAACCAGCGCATTGTTGTGTGGCTCAAAAAGGTTAACGAATGTGCATCTGTGTACGGATGGGATGATAAAACTACGATACACTTTGCGATGCAGAAGCTCCAAGGTTTGGCCAAAGTATGGTATGAAAGTTTAGACACCATATTATATTCTTGGGCTGAGTGGCAAGAGAAACTAATCAAAGCATTTCCATGTGAGGAAAACTATGGCCAAATCTTGGAGGATATGCTGAAGCGGAAGAGCAAATTTAATGAACCAATTGAAGTATATTATTACGAAAAATTGGCTCTTTTGCATCAGTGTGGGCTTAGTGGTAAGAAAGCCGTAGATTGTATAATCCACGGTATAACCGATAGAACTACAAAATCGAGTGCTGTGGCCGTGCGATGTTCTGATCCAGATCAATTACTGCAATTCTTAATAAGTAATAAAGATTTGAACAACCTAGACCGATCAAATATAAGACAAAGAAACTGGACTGATAATTCTAATAATCAAAGCCAGATCGCAAAGAACAAAGCACAGTCACAGGGCCCATTTTGCTATAATTGTAAGGAAAAAGGTCACCATTTCTTACAATGCCCGAAGCCATTACTCAAATGCCACCAATGTAATAAGGTGGGCCATAAATCTGAAGATTGTTTCTCCAAGAAAACGGACACTAAGCCTAATAAAGCCCCAGAGGTACGTTCTTTGTGTTTATCTGGATCCGGTAATTCAAAGTTTTTCAAACAGGCTTTTATCAACGACAAGTTAACGGAAGTATTCGTTGACTTTGGCAGTGAGGTAACACTTGTAAAAACATCTTTCATTTCATCGTTAGGAATCAATCATGACCAAGTAGAATCTATAATGAAGGGCTTTGGAAATGGATTGGTGAAATCCTCGGGTGAAGTATGGCTCGATTTCGACATTGATGGCGTCAAGGCTAAAGTACCTTGCAAAGTAGTTGAGGACAAACTTCTTGACAGAGATCTGCTAGTTGGACAGTCATTTACAGAGTTACCGCATATTATAGTATTCAAAGATTTAACCCGATTGCGTTTTATGGACATTGGAAATGAGATGCCACAACCGGAATCGAACCATGCTTCAATTATAAAAATTTCGATCGCCAAAGACTTTGAATTATATGGACCTGCTTCGATCAAAGCCGTAACTGAAGACCATTTTAGTGGTAGTGTCCTGCTGAAAGAAAGATTGGTAGGCAAGCCCGGTCAACAGTTTGTGGTAGTTGGAGGGTTGTATACTGTAAAGAATGGTCTTGTAAACATAGAGGTCGCACCTTGTTGTTGTCCCTGTCTTATGTTGGAGAATTTTGCTGTAGGTCGTGTCGAAAAAGTACCTTCAGTGAACCGGATTGCGGCGCAGTATCCCACAGTGCTAGAATCTATGGAATCAGAGCAAATAACAGCGTCGCAGCTTCGGATAGGTGATAAGGTTTCAGAAGGTCATAAAAACAGGTTGTTGCAGTTGTTAAACAAATATAAACATTGTTTTGCATCTAGTTTGGGAGACTTAGGTTGTACAAATGTGACTCAAATGACTATAGAACTGAATGATCAACGCCCTATTGCCTCACGACCATATAGGCTGTCCCATCATGAAAGAGAGCAAGTTCGTGGTATGGTGGATGAAATGATGAAGGCTGGCATAATCCGAGAATCTGTATCTGAGTATGCCAGTCCCATCATCCTTGTAAGGAAACCCGATGGTAGTCTCAGAATGTGCATCGATTATAGGAAATTAAATTCGTTGACAATAAAAGAAAGATATCCAATGCCAATCATTGACGACGAAATAGCTCGATTATCTGGACAGGCTTATTTCATCACGCTAGACCTTGCGTCTGGCTATTATCAGGTACCTATAGCAGAGCAAAGTAAACATTTGACCTCTTTTGTTACCCCGACGGTCAATTTGAATTCAACAGGATGCCGTTCGGGCTCGCCAATGCTCCAGCTGTCTTTCAGCGGATGATGAACCGCATCTTAGGTTCCGCTAGATTTAGCAAAGCAACGGTTTACATTGACGACGTCCTAATATTCGGTAAAAGTCCCGATGAATGTTTGGATAGGCTAGAGGAGGTTCTGCAGTTAATAGAAGGTGCCGATCTGACCCTTAATATCTCCAAATGCAGTTTTCTTCGAGAAAAGATAGATTATTTAGGATATGAGATTAGCGCTGAAGGAGTCAAACCGGGAGAAAAGAAGATACAGTCTGTGCAGAACTTCCCACGTCCTATCGACGTCCACAAGGTGAGACAGTTCCTCGGTTTAGTTGGATTTTTTCGAAAATTTATTGAAAGTTTCGCCCAAATTGCGTATCCTCTCACGAAACTATTAAAAAAGGACGCTGTCTGGGAGTGGTCGAGTGCACAGGACGAAGCTTTTGAAACTCTCAAATCCAGGTTGATTAGCAGGCCTATCTTAGCTATTTACGATCACACAGCTGAAGTAGAGTTGCATACGGACGCAAGTAAATACGGTATAGGAGGAATTTTGCTGCAAAAGTCTTCTGGCACCAACGATCTAAAGCCAATTGCCTTTTATAGCCGCCAGACATCGCCCGAAGAGAAGAGTTTTCACTCATATGAATTGGAAACATTAGCAGTCGTCTGTTCCCTAAAAAAGTTTCGCGTATTTTTGCTCGGAAAGGACTTCAAAATTATGACTGACTGTAGCGCTTTGCGGTCGACGTTTTCAAAACGAGACTTGATTCCACGTATTGCCCGATGGTGGCTTATGCTACAAGAATACAATTGTTCGATAGAATATAGGGCAGGCACAAAAATGTCGCATGTAGATGCGCTCTCTCGTAATCCAACATGTGATAATCCTATAACAATCTTTGAACCTTTCCCAGCAGTGATGAACATTGCTAAAGAAGATTGGTTACTTACGCTGCAGTTAGGGGATTCGGAAGTCACTAGAACTCGCAATATTCTTATGAACGATGTTAACCCTAACGATCTGCAACACATAAGAGACAATTACATTATCAAAGATAATAAAGTATTTCGGTGTATTAATGGAAATCACGACGATCTCCGATGGGTAGTACCCAAGGGCGCAAGGTGGCAGGTATGCAAAATGAACCACGATGACATTGGTCATTTCGGTATTGAGAAAACGTTGGAAAAAATAAAAAAACATTACTGGTTTCCAAAAATGTCGCGATTTGTAAAAAAGTATGTTACAGCTTGTATCGAGTGTGCATATGCGAAACAAAGCAAAAATAACCGCGAAGGTTTATTACACCCCATTACTAAAATAGAAATACCATTTCACACTTTGCACGCCGACCACCTTGGGCCCTTTGTTAGATCTAAGAGAGGAAACTCTTACCTGCTAGTAATTGTTGATGCCTTTACAAAATTCGCGTTTGTACGACCTGTGAGAAACACCAAGACCTTGACTGTCATAAGAGTATTCAATGAGATATTTTATACTTTCAAGGTTCCAGTGCGGTTAGTAACAGATCGAGGTAGTTGTTTCACTTCCCACTCTTTTAAACGATTTTGTGCCGATAAGGGTATCAAACACATCTTAAATGCGGTTGCCAGTCCAAAATCAAATGGGCAAGTAGAGCGTTATAACCGCACCATTCTGGACTCTTTAAAAGCACAAACCCTAAACAATAGCGAGAAAGATTGGGATATAGAAGTGGGAAAAATCCAGTGGGGCATGAACAATACAGTAAATAAAACAACGGGAAGGATGCCCTCAGAGGTATTGTTTGGAACATTGATGAGCGGTGATATTAACCCCGCTCTTGATGAAATTGTACAGTCAACACGCGAAACGAGTGATTTAGGGTCAATAAGAAAGGAGGTCAAAGACAAAATCGATAAAGAACAAGTAAAACAAAAGGCCTACTATGATAAAGACAAGCGACCTGCCCGTTGTTATAAGGAAGGCGACCTTGTAAAAATAACGAAAACTTCGTTTGGCAATGATGGCAAAAGTAAGAAATTGCTTCCGGCATACGTGGGACCCTTTAGAGTAACTAGAGTCCTAGGAAATGACCGATATAAAATATCATCAGTACCAGGGTTCAGTAACATGAAACGTGGGTATAAATCTACTGTAGCCGCGGAACGTATGAAGCCCTGGGTTCATGTTGCTGCCCTGGAAGTTCATGACTGTACTGACAGTGATAATGACTCTGATATGCATGATTAAGGTGAATGTGTTAAATAATATAAAAAAATAAATATATATATATATATATATACCTGTTTACATGTGTAAATTAATGTTAAGATTTTGAGTATTTAGCCAGTAAATCCAGTTTTCACGTTGAGTTGAGACATGGATAAAATAATAACGAATATTATTGTATTGTACATGATTGTATTTCTTTACGTAGCAATGATTTCACTAATCATAATTATGTCAACATGTTGAATCAAATATGTTATTATTATTTATTTCTCTAGTAAGAACAGTTTGGCTTACTAGCATAAGTGAGAACAGTTTTGCTCACTAGTAAAAATACCTTATGATTTATTATGAAGGCTGGATATTGTGAGACCAGGTTTGCTCACAACCCAACAAGAAAATTTAATTGTGGGAACAGATTTGCTCACGTGTAATGATTTATAAATTGTTTTTTTTTCGAAGTAAAATTCTTCGTGTCAAGCTTCATTCAATTGTAATTTTACATATTATATATTTCAACCTTTAAATATAATTATTAATGCACTTTGTCTCGTCAGCCGATTGTTGGGTTTTCACATGACGCGTGTATGAGGACATACACGTTATCAGGATGGACGATTGTTGGGTTTTATAATTTATTTTTATTTTTAATGCTGGTAACATTAATATTTCGCGCCAATTCTATTTTGTTACTTATCTCAGACAACACGTGTCGTTAGGTGGCGTGACCGAGCAATGGCTTTAAAAGACCGAACAATGGGCTGATGGGGCATTCTGTGTTTGGAGCTCAAAGTGTAAACACCTGAAAAGGTGCATAAGTTAGTGGCCTAGCACTTAAGTTACAGTTGTATAAGTGAATAGAAAATCATTTGTATGAGAATAAAGTGAAATCCTATTATTGCGTGATTTTACTGACTACCCCAGATAACGTTTATAACACTAGTAAACAGTGCGAGTTTGTATACACGGTGGAATTTAATCGGTGAACAGGAACCCATTTTTCTAATTCAGTAATTGATGGCGGTCACGTTTATGTAGTACTTAAGTGGAACCAAGTTTTTTTTTTAGCATAACAAATTTTTATGTTGAAATTAAACTTTAATTAAAATTTATTGTCACCCTACTAATGGTTTAGTCTGAAAAGTTTAATACCTCTTTTCAAACTATCAGCCATGCATCGCTCTTATTTTACATAGGAATAGAGTCTATCGCAAAAATTAAAGCATGTGAGTGGTTATTGCTCATTTATGTTTTAAGTTTCTATGGCTGATAGTTTGAAAAGAGGTATTAAACTTTTCAGACTAAACCATTAGTAGGGTGACAATAAATTTTAATTTCAACATAAAAAAAATATGCTAAAAAAAACTTGGTTCCACTTAAGTACTACATAAACGTGACCGCCATCGATTACTGAATTAGAAAAATGGGTTCCTGTTCACCGATTAAATTCCACCGTGTATTTGCTAAGGTATACAATTACCTACATAGGAAATATGTATTAACATACACTTGTCACTAATAGTTAATGTAAAGAAGCTTTAAGGTGAAATAACCTTTATGATATAAACAATTATGTAGCTCTTAAAATCTTGTTTTATTATATTAGCATGCTTTCATTTTAATTGTACTTAAAATGTTAAATTAAATGTATAAATGGAATGGAATTTGCTGTTTGCTGTACACTTATTTTGTATGTATTTTTGCAATAAAAGTTACATATTGAAAACAGTACTCAAGTGAAATGTAGGATATTAACCGAATAAGTTCGAAATATTTTGAAGACCTATAAATTTTACCTATTCAAGGAAGATTATTCTGCTTTAGGACTTTACAGAGATAATTGACTTCTAAATGCATTTAAGCTATCGCATTGTAATTCTGACTAATTCATTCACGTTCTATTATTCATGTAGACAGTTTATACAATCTCAGGGTGGAAATGAAAAATAGAGAACCCATTTTACTCGTATCTTATGAAACCATCCACTTCACATCTCACTTCGTTCGAGCGCCATTCACTTACTTTTAGCCCTTGGTTAACGATCTACTATTCTTATATTTATTTTTTAGCTAATAATAAGCTAGGTAAATATTAGTTGTACCTGAGAGACTATTACTTAATATTTTCTTCGGTAACAGCATGGATTACACATGAAATAAAACTATGAAAACGGATAAACTCGCGTAACATAATTATTAACTAACTTTAACTTCATTTCGACGTTTCGAACACTTTACAGGGTTCGTGGTCTGCGGATGTCATCCGTAAAGTGTTCGAAATGTCGGAATGAAGTTAAAGTTATTTAATATGTTACGCGAGTTTATCCGTTTTCATAATTTAATTTTCGCAAATATTTTGAGCAACATAAAACATCATCATTATATCAGCCGAAATACGTCCACTCCTGAACATAGGCCTTCCCCAAAGATTGCCACAATGACCGGTCATGTGCCACCCGCATTCACCGGAAGATGCAGCGTGGTTAGGCGCCCCACTATTTGTACTGGACTACTACTACTGATACCTACTAATTCGTAGGTGGACTGATGACCTGGTAAAGATCGCAGGAGTCCGCTGGACATAAAACATAATCATAGAAAAAATTTCAATTCACAATACTCCTCGCCTTAAGGAAGGTCGTCGCCTCGTTATGCTTGTTCAGCCGCCTAAACCTTTTAGGACTTGTTAAATATTACGTCCTTAAGCTAGGCTATCGTTAGTCATATTATGTAAGGAATTTTAGTATAGGTACTTTGAAGTTGTATAAGTTTGATCTTATTTTGATATATTTAAGTAGGTTGGCGGAACCATTTATAGACAAAGACCCATTTGACACAAAAGGTTTGATCGTTTTTAGAATAAAGTACTTTAGTAACAAATTCCATTTTTTTAATTTTCATTACAAGTTCATTGAGGTCATATTTATGAACTTTTACTAAGGACCTACATTTAAATATCAATAATTGAATTTACTGAGCGGTTCTAAAAAAAATTGTAAATGATTTTTACTAGCGCTAATGAGTTACATACCGTTTTCTTATATTTACAAATAAGGTTGTTTTTTATAGAATATGGACTTATTTTACTTTGTGGAATAGGTCGATCGCAAAAAAGTCGTACACAGTGAAGGGCTTTTAATCAAACCAAAAATGATCGCCTCCATTGTGTTACGAGAGTTAGTCATAAAGGTAAAGTGAGACTTTCGTATTTTGATAGTACTCGTATTTCCGATTCAAATTACAATTACTGATCTACTTATTACTATTATCATCCTGTTTTTCAAGTGATGGTATCATCGGAAGATCAGCGCTTGCACACGCCAGCTGCAACTGCACGCTGAGATGAGACCATTTCTTGGCTTTGTTTCTTTCTATTTTGTCAGTTTAATATGTGTTTTTGTTTAGTTACGAATAACTTATTTGAAAAGATAGATTTAATTATTATATTTTATTCTTCATAATTATTTCACAAGTTTCGTTTTGCCAACTAAATTATTCGGTTAGAACCGTTTATTACATCATAGCTGATTCGTTTTGGTTTTTCAATGGAATGACATCCTTATGTCAAAAATAAAAGATTGTTCTGCCATGCTATGCCAATATTGACTATTGAATAATAATGAGGGTAATTTCTAAGCTTATATTCTGCATTGTAAAATATGTTTATTCATGGCATGCATGACACACATGACTTTATCAAATATCAGCTTATATCGAAGAAACCGGTCGTCTTTGGCGATTAATTATGAAATCATTTCCTTTGCACGTGGTATCTATTTTCAAACTTAAGTATATAATATCACATAGAAACTGGTTTGTACTTAGTTTAAGTAGGTATATTTTATTATATCTTACATAACTATTTTAGACTTAATCGTAACTAATAGTTCAGACACAATAATTATGGCACTGTGAAATGGAGGTCTCCTGTTCCTCCCATGAATCCATCATTTGAATCCATCATAGGGTGGCCCATTCAAATCGGTCAGTATGGGAAAGTCTGAAACTATAAGAAATACGAAGATTTGTTCTTAGGAACCATGTCACCGATTTTGATAAAAAGAAAAACTACATTCATACATTTGAAAAAAAAAACTGAACCCAGCTAGGGAATCGAACCCGGTCGTTTTGCAAAAATAAACTTACACTATTTCTAATCAGATATCGTTTGTGTATGTCTTAAGCAGTAAATGTCTTTAAGAAACATGATGTCTAAAATTAATGAAATTCATTGTTATCACATAGGTACCAACTTAAATTTATTTAACTAGGTGTTTATTGTGTAAATCATAAGAAAAAAGTTTTTTTTTTTTCATTATTATCAATGCAGTTTTTCTTATTAATAAAATCGATGACATGGTTTCTAAGAACAGATCTTCGTATGTGTTATAGTTTCAGCCTTTCCCATACTGACCGATTTGAATGGGCGACCCTGTATAAAGTATACAATATTTGTTTATCTTAATGGGTAGTGCAATTGACAAAAAAATACCGTCTTCTATCTTACCTATACTTGTTGACAGTATCTTAGTGAAAGTTACGCTGTATTGCACTATCCCCGACGATATCGTACTCTTTAAAAATCACATCATAACAAATGTTACTCATCTCAAAAGAATCTTCATTTCATTTCAGAACAAATTTTGCGAATACTGTGTGCAATTTCTTCGTGCTTGTTTTCACGCTTAAAACACAGTAGTCTGATTCCTACAAAAAATATAACGATCTATGTAAAAAAATTACACCTGAATCAGATGATAAATTAGACCTTTGATATTAGAAAAACTTTATTCTCCAATGCAATTGATTGCAATACGAAATAATATTTAACTTATGAACAAACCAGATTAACAGAAACAAATATGCACAAGACAAAAGATTTAATAATTGATGTTGATAAAAAATTACGGTATTATATACCACGTTATTTAATTAATTGTACGTTTATTGCAAAATTATATAAAAGAGAAAGAACTATACAGGTTACTCCAAACCACGCAGGGTTTGGCTATCACTTTGAAACCGTATTTGTTGACTCTTGACAGGGACGGTGGCAGGTCAAAGCTCTTAGTAAACATGATACAGAATCAAGTGGTCCTATTAATCACTCACCATAGAGTACTTGGATTTGGTTGGACAAATCGCATTATCCAAGTATTATGTCAGTTAGCTACCTACTTATTTTTTGTCAGAATACGTTAAAAATCCTCACGCCTGTCCATTTAACCTCTTAGACCAAATAACCAGTTTATTAAGGCAAAAAGTCGAAGCTTAAGGGGTCAACTAATTCTTGCTTGAGGCCTGCAAAAAAATCTTATTAGGTTCAGAATTATCTTATAAATGAATAGATTGGCTCATAGTAACATAATGCTTATGGTTTCTCACCATAGTACGATATAAAATATAAAAAAATCTCAAAGTCACCGTTTGGTTCATAAAGAACTTGCTGCCTTTTAACGATAAAGGCATTTCAATTTTTCTGGCAATATGTAAGTCTGCATGATAAATGTCACGAATAAAAAATAGCATGTAGGTAGCTGAATCGAAACAAGTGTCACTCGTAAGCTCGGCATTGTAGTGATGCCACTCTGTCTGCAGACTCCGAGTCAAAATTTACATAAGCCCCATGAGCGCGCTACGTGACCATCCAATACATTATATATTCAACACTCGTAAATTTTCAACGGCAAATAAAAATTAGACAAGACTGCGGCCACCTGCCTGATGGCGAATAACCTGACTTTGTAAAATAAAATATCGCCATCGAGATTTATTTAACACGAAGACTGCGATTAATAGAGAAATATTAATTAGGATGAGGCCAATGCCCTTACATAAGTTGTCAGTCCTTATACCTACCTACTCCATTTTTTCTGAAGCAAGATTGACGATCCACTTAAATGCGACACTATAAAGCCATAAGTTAACATGTTAAAACAAGATTCAAACAGCAGGAGCCCTATTCGACATGTTCAAGGATAATTCATTATGTTTTCTACTAATAGTAGAAATTTGCCACATGTATTTAGTTGATAAGATAATCTGACGACAAAATAAATAAGACCTTCTTCGTAACGATCTATGTCACGATGCTTTCATACGTTGCAGGTTCCTAAAATTTATAACCTTTAAATTATGGTGAGCTAAGGTAAAAAAAAAATTATCATCATTATATTATATATTATGTTCAGATGGAATTTTTTGGCTGGTAAATAATATAAAATAAAATAAATAAATAAATAAATATCTTGGGACATCTTACACAAATCAACCTAGTCCCACGGTAAGCTCAATTAAGGCTTGTGTTGTGGGTACCAGGCGACGATATATATAATAGATAGATACGTAAAGATACTTAGATACATACACAGCCATGACCAAGGAACAAACATTTGTGATAAATAAATACCTACACAAAGAATGCCCTCGCCGGGATTCGAACCCGGAACCTCCAGCTTCGTAGGCAGGGTCACTACCAACTAGGCTACAGAGGCTGACAAATATCCACTTCTTTCAGGGCTGACGTGCATATTGCTGCATAATCACAATCAAGCTTCATTTTTTTTATGTTGACTAGGATCCATTTATATTTTCGAGGCTATTTTCTGAAACCAAGGAAGCTTTCGCGCACAGAGTTTATAAATACTCAAGGACTTTAAGCAAAAAACATTTGTACAATGGCTTGTCCAAAATACCTACTTACAAAATTATCCAGCTACGTCGAAATAAAAAATTGGTTGCAGTACTTGCAGTGTACTTTAATGAATAAACAGGAAAATACAGGTGTTTATCGGCAACTCAAAAAAGCCATCCAAACAGCATAATATTTACGTTACATTGATAATCGCACGTCTGCTATTTCTGCTACAATTGACGTATGTAACACCGAATGTTAATTATAAATAAATCACACTAATTTGAAAGACGTCGTCACTTACAAGGTAAATACAAATAGACGCGTAGGTACACACCTCATAAGGAGTTCAAGCTCAGCAAAAAACTATGTACTAACCAACAACGAATAAGTTTTCTGCTAATACGTTTTCATTAGCATCCAAGATGTGAAAACTTTGTAGCGAATCAGAAAAGATACGATTCGAATATGCTTATGTAGAATATTTATAAACTTAAACCATAAAATAGACCATTAAATTCCATTTTAGAATCAATAATTAAATTTCTTATTAAATATACCACTTGGCAACTATTCAACGTTTAAGTTTTAGCTCAAAAAACAAGAAAAACTAGTTTCAACTTTTCGGTTATTTTATAGCCCCCGATGTAAGAAAGCTTTCGCAACGGGAGGTATCACCTCGTTTCGCGTAGCTATTCGTCGAGTCGCGAAATTGACAAGTTGCCATCAATGATGTTCTAATCTAGAAACGGTTGTCTCGAGTTATATCATGTCCATTGCCTCCCCGTGTCACTGAACTCCTAGCGCTTGAAACAAATGTGTTGTAATTTAGTACTACTGTTCCACTATTAAATTTCATTTTTTGCAAGCAGGATTGATGTCTTGTTAAAATCATCTTTGTTATATGCTCTGTGACATTAAATGTTCGCATTTTGGAACACAATTAGGATTATAGGTTTATAATAATCCTAGATTCAAATAAATTATTTAAATCCCTAAATTTATTACACGTTGCGGCAGATACTAACGGTTTTTGTGCGAACATTTTGTTAGTAGATAAAGTATTTAAGCACTTATAAATCACTTGTATTCTTGTCCTTATTTGAAAAAAAAAGGCATTCTTAATTAACTTAATTTTATAGTTTTCTGTTTCTCGGTCAACTTTATTTATAGGCTATTATAACGGTTTATGTACGTTAATGCTCATCCTTCACACTCCATAACTATGACAATAAGGTCTTCTTTTTGATTTAGTTTATCATGAAGATGACAACTATGTTAGGTACCTTAAATGGCATTTATATCATTATGTGAACAATCATGAATAAATACGTATTTACTGTTTATATGTTTAATCAGTTATTATTTATAAATATGTCTTTTCATTCTACAATTAAATTTATTCTAAATGGACAGCAATCTCACTTACTTATGATATTTACAACAGAAGCGGACCATGCTTCCTAAATCATTCAAAATCTTCATAATATTAACAATATAACAATTTAATTCGAGTCTTATTTTAGAATAAATATTTCTTGAATCAACAACTATAAAATAAGATTGTTTTTAAAACCATTTTAAAAGAGCCTCAATAAATAATAAATCAACACCGTACGGGCTTTTTTATGCGAACAAAAAAATCGCACAGTTGTAGTATATTTACCGGCCGCCTACGTAGGAACAATTTAATTCACTGTAACTAGCACGTAAAACAACGCAAGTAACATGAAAATAGCTCAAACGATCAACAGGAATATTTTTTCCGATAAACTGACGCATTGAAAACACCGTGTTGTTTTGCAACTTGTGACAGTTTGCACTAATAGTTAGAGAGTGTTTTTACCTCAGAGGTTTTCTTATTTCTATGTTTTGTGTTACCTACTTGTGTTCGGTGAATTCACTATTGAGAATATAACAAATATTGTGTTTCGGATTAAGGAAAATATGATTTTACTGCAATTTGACGATCAATCGACCAATCTTGTAAATACTTTAAGAATGTTTGCAATATTTTCTAATAAAACTAGCATCTGACTTAAACCTTTACACTTGCAAGTTATTGCTACAAGTTTTGAGATGTAGCTATAGATAAGAATGAGGGACAAATATCTGTGTCACTTTTTTGTACTTTGTTTCAAAACTTGCAGATGTAAACTCAGCTTTCGGTGGGTATACTGGAAACCCACTATACGACACGTGTGAATATGTTGATTTCATTGTATGTTATATTTTGTTATTATACCTATTATATAACGTTCGTATGAATTCTTTTCTATTTTTAAAATAAACTCGCCTTTTAAATGTTTCATACCTTTTGTTGGAAAAACTCGCCTTTTAAATGTTTCATTCCTTTTGTTGGAAAATCCCTTGTACTCTGTTGACGAATATATGGATTTAAGATTTTGATTGTATTGACATTTTACCATATAAATTTTAAATTTAAATTTCATGACGATCCTTATTGGGAGATAAATTTGTAACTTGAGTTTTTATTTATTTGTGTACCTTTTGACTATGACGATTCTTTTTGGGAGACATAAATTGTAATGTAGATTGTAAATTGTTGTTTTTTGTTATTAATAATATTAATAGTATTTTTTTATTATTAAGCTTCTGTCCCTTATTTGAAGTCTGAAATATTTGAGAGAGGCAACATTGTTTGCCGTGACGTGACGGTTGCTGATTGGTCAATACCCACTCCAGTTTAGTATCCACTAGTTCAAAAATTTGCCACCAGGGGTCATAGTAATGGAGGGCGCTGGTGATGCCGCGACCCCTCATTGGCGTCTTGTTTGTCGAGGCGTACGGTTTTATACAAGCAAATTCGAAGAATTTGTAAGTTGAGCTGATTTTGAAATTTTGAAATTTAAATTATAACGGTTTTACCGTTCGAGAATATAACTGTTTCGATTAATTCAAAGTTTTTTGCAGATAAATGTAAAATGTCAGACACGAGTACATCGGGTACTTGTTCATCGTCTGATTCGGAAGAAAATACTCCTACTCCGGTGGGGCCGTCATGGGAACCAACCCCAGGTCCATCGCAGCCGCTTCGGGAAGGGCATCCAGAACAGCCTAAGCGTCCAGATTTGAAAAGAAAAGACAAGAAATCTGGACCCAGGCGAAAACGGCGACGTGTAGACGATGCTATTCAACACTTGAATAATCAGGTTAGCCAAATTCAACGGTGTATCAGTGATATGTTCAATTGTCAATCCGCGGGTCCCTTAACATATCCCGGTAGTTGCGAAGACGAGATAGAAGGCAACGTGAGCGGGGAGCTGTACGAGGCAAATGAAACCGAAACTCAGCCGGCTGAGAATAATACTAGAACCTTAAAGTTCGCGTTGAACACTGTCTTAAAAGAACCAGCGATGCCAAAGTCCTCTCCAGCTCACGTTGACCTTTTGACCGCGGCTCAGCATTTCGATTCCGATGATTGGTCAAATGTCAGATACTCGGAAGTTCAAAAACTTTACTGTTCTCAGACAGAATTTACATACCTTGAAACAAACGACGAACTAAAACCGTTTGATAAATTTTCAAATTTAAGTGTCATTGAACGGGGCTTTGCAGCTATTACTCAAGCCCTAATTAAACAAGGCGAAGCCGCCCAGACTTGTTTCGATGAGCTAATAACGTGGTCCCGGACCACTTCAGAATTGACTCCCCAAACCTTGCAAAGTAAAATGAAAGAGTTGTTTATAGAAGGAAATTTTCAAAAAATTTCTAGTGACGTTTTACAGTTAACTTGTGGTCACCGCGCTGACCTTATCCAACAAAGGCGTAATAACATACTCCGTTCGGTAAAGGATAAGTTTTTTAAAGAGTCGTTGAGGAAGATTCCTCCGAGCCCCCAATTTCTGTTCCAAAAAGATGCCTTAACATCTGCTATCGAAAAACACGGTGGGATTGCAAAGACTTTTTGGCCGGTCCGACCGCCAGTTACTAAACCTGCTGCGCAAGCAGGGATAAACCAACAAAATGTGGTTACTAGAACGCCTGCGCAAGGCGCTTACGATCAGTCTGGTTATTTCCTAAATACACCAAGACCTTACCTTCCTTTACCTGCGCAAGGTAATTTCATGCCAAAAGGTTGGCTAGGTTCGTTTCGCCAAACGAGACCAGCGGCTAACTCGAAGCCACCTCGGCAAAGAATCGCACCACAGAAAGCCAGAGACACTTATGCCTATCAACCCAATACGCGAGCCCAAGGCCGCCAAACAGGTTCAAACTTCCCGCGCAGGGATTTTGATAAAAGGAAACGATTCTGACTCAAACAGTTTTCGAGCGGGACAATTGAAGAACTTTGTAAGCCAATGGGAATCGTTAAATGCCCCTTCAACATTAATAAAATTGATCACAGGGTTTCGAATCCCTTTTTGCATAAAACCTCCGCTCTCGATGCCAAACTTAAGAGTACAAACTCCTTACACTACCGAAATGCAAAGAGCCATTCAAAAACTATTAAAAATAGAAGTCTTAGAATTTGTACATCACGGCCCAAGTCCCAGCTTTATTTCACCCATGTTTTTAAACCCCAAAGCAGACGGGTCATTCCGACCAATTTTCAATCTGAAACAATTAAATCTGTTTCTACCGGTCCAGAAGTTCAAGCTTGTAAACATGTATCGAATCCCAGCCTTCCTACAGCCCTTAGATTGGCTTGTAAAAATAGACCTGTCGGAGGCATACTTTCATGTACCAGTAGCATCGAGCCACAAACGCTATCTCAGGCTAATTTTCAACGACAAATTGATGCAAATGACCTGCCTACCAATGGGCTTAGCTTGCGCTCCGAAAATGTTTGCTTCTCTAACCAATTGGGTTGCCCAAATTTTGAGAGAAAAAGGATTCCGAATATTAGTGTATTTGGACGATTTCCTACTAGCCAATCAGGACCCACAAAACTTGAAAAGTCAGGCTCTGGAAACTGTGGAGCTCCTAGAACGATTAGGATGGCACATAAACAGGGACAAGTCTATTCTAACCCCCAGAAAATAATAGAATACCTAGGTATATGTTGGGACCCTCACATCAACAGAAAGTTTCTGCCAGCAAACAAAGGTTTCGCCCTCAGAAAAAAGATAGAAACGCTGACAAAATGCAACTCCGCAAGCTTAAACGAGGTTCAGAGTTTAATAGGTTCGCTAAACTTTGCCAGTTTTTCAATATTGCGAAGCCGTTTGAACCACAGGGCACTATTAAAACATTGTCACAGTCTGTTAATGCGACCAACCTGTCAAAGGTTCCCAATTCCAAAAAATGCACAACTGGAGTTGAACTGGTGGCTGAAGAATCTCGACAATACATCTATGATTCATCATCAACCAATAAGTCATTACCTCGTGACCGATGCATCGTTGCTAGCATGGGGAGCCCAAATAGACAACGTGAAACTATGGGGGCAATGGACCTTACCCGAAACCGCTCTCCATTCAAATGTAAAAGAAATGCTCGCAGTGTTGTATGCTCTGTTCCGTTGCCGCCAGTATTTGGCAAATTCATCAATAATGATACAAAGCGACAACAAATCTGTAGTGGCGTTTCTCAGGAACGAAGGGGGAACGCGATCACAGACGCTAATGGACCTATGTTACAAAATATTCAAATTGGTGGATCAATGGAACATCCATTTTCAAATCCATTACCTTCCAGGGAGATTCAATTGCGAAGCGGATCGCCTCTCGCGCCTGGCAGCCTCCCCCGAATGGCACCTTCTCCCCGAAATAACAGAAATGATTTTTGCGAAATGGGGCAATCCGACAATAGACTTATTCGCGTCAGCGATGGCGCATGTAGTTCCCAACTATGCCACACTCGATGTGACAGATCCCCGGGCCCAATTTTACAACGCGTTCAGCCAGCCTTGGTGCTTCCAACTGGCCTGGATATTTCCACCCCCGTTTTTAATACCGCAGGTACTATCCCACCTAAACACAGCCACAGGGATTTATATAATCATAGCCCCACGGTGGTCGAAAGTTTTTTGGAGGCCAGACCTCAAGAATCGAGCCCTAGCACCACCGTTCACAATATATTCCCTAGAGAAAGTGTTGATCGATACGAGAACGGGTCGACCACCACCCCAAGTCCAAGAGATGACCTTAGAAGCCTGGAAATGTGGGGGTGGACGGAAAGCGTAAAGGGTTGGTCCAAGGATCAAAAAGATCTTTTGCTTTCTAGCTGGAGGGAATCCTCGCGAAAAACGTACAAGCCAGCATGGGAAAGGTGGTGCACATGGTCTCGAGATAATAAAGTAGATACTGTCAAACCTTCGGGAGCAGATCTTGCTAAATTCCTTATCGATTTACATCAAAAAATAGGACTATCATACGCTACAATCCTAGTTTATAAATCCGCAGTGGTTACTCTGACGGACCCAGATAAACAAAATAACCTAGCTTCTCACGCTCTCGTTAAGCACGCGTTAAAGGCTATTGCTATGAAAACTCCCAAAATAAATAAAGCTCCCATATGGGACACTGATACTTTAACGAATTGGTTAGAACATAATTCTATTAGCGAAGATAGTCTATATGAATGCTCAAAGAGAGCCGCAATTTTACTCTTGTTATGTTCAGGGCGCAGAGTTCACGATCTCACGCTATTATCTATAAATGACAGTTGTTGCTTCACATCTGAAAACTCTATTACGTTTTGGCCAATCTTCGGTTCGAAAACTGATTCCCTTTCCAACAGACAGTCGGGCTGGCGTTTATATAAAAATATAGAATGTAAAAACTTGGACCCTGTGTTTTGGGTTGAAAAGGTAATATCTTTATCAACGGAAAGGCGTAGCATTTGTAAATCAGATAATCTGTTTTTAACGGCTTGTGGACCTCCTAAGTCCGCTTCACGAACAGTTATCGCTAACTGGATTAAGAATGTACTGCTGGACGCAGGTATCCGAGCTAGTCCTGGTAGCGTGCGCCCAGCAGTAGCATCAAAAAATTGGATTCAACAATTTCCGCTAGACGAAATCTTGGCTCGCGGTAACTGGCGTACAGAAAATACATTTGCTAAATATTACTGCCGAGAAATTAGACCTTTAGCACCTTTAGAAATTAGACTTTTATCAACAGTTACAAAAAGTTTTGCCCCCATTGACTAATTGTTGGATCATCGTATCACCTATAATAACCTCGTATATTGATTATATTTAACATTACTCTTTATTGCATTTAACATTGCTTTTGATTGTAAACCTGAAAAAGGGACAACTTAAATAAAATGTCAATTCATCGAGAAGAATATTTATTTTTTATTGTAAACTGTATCTAACTGATCAAAGTACATTTTTAATACTTTCATTTCTTTCTCATGCGAATTGTAATTATTTAACATAAATATGTACTAGTTTAGCGGCTATGTAATACAATAAGTTAATTATATATAACTATTATCAATAGTTACTAATGGTGCTATAATTATTACCTTTATGTACTGCTTATTAGATTATGTTAGCCACTTACTTACGATAATTACCGCATTCTGTTCATTCTGATTCTCCTGATATCGTACATAATAGTGTGAAAATATTTATTATATTAATAAATGTATAGATGTTACATCACTATTATCACAAAATGGCAGTTCCCATGTCACATGTATTTTCCTGTGTTCACAACTTGTTATCTTTGATAATTATTGTTTAAGATAAAGCTATAGCCAGTGTCGTTTAGTGTACACCTATAGTATTTAATCGTCAATAATAAATAACACTGCTAATACTCTTGTACTTAGACCAAACAGATTGTTCACTGTCAATTATTAAAGTTATTTAGAGATACGATAACTAATGTATGTGTGCTAAATCAAGGGTTGGTTAAATAAACATTGAATTTTCAGAGTTTGTTTTATTATTGTCACACAGCACATTATAATAAACATTAAATTTTCAGAAGTTGTATTATTTTTATCACACAACACGTTATATATCAATATCACAATATGAATGCTTGATTACCAAGATAACCGATACTATTGTTATTCACCTTTGATCACATTGGCGTCTAGCCACCAGGCGATAACAGACAGATCTCAAATATTTCAGACTTCAAATAAGGGACAGAAGCTTAATAACAGTGTTTTACCTTACAATAAAACACTTATTAAGCGAAATACCTTATTTGAAGTCTGTTTTTACACCTGCCTGGCGGGAAAAAATAAGCAATGATTCAAATATCACATTTTTTAAATTTATCAGTGATAAATAAAAACCTACATCATAAAAGAGATAAACTTAATTTTCACTACATTATAGAAGTATAAATTACAAGTACTTACTAAAGGCGTACATAACCTTAAAAATTGTTTTAAATCATTGCTTAATTTATATTTTTAAAATAGGGTATCCTTAGATTTGAGATCCAATGAGGGGTCGCGGCATCACCAGCGCCCTCCATTACTATGACCCCTGGTGGCAAATTTTTGAACTAGTGGATACTAAACTGGAGTGGGTATTGACCAATCAGCAACCGTCACGTCACGGCAAACAATGTTGCCTCTCTCAAATATTTCAGACTTCAAATAAGGTATTTCGCTTAATAAGTGTTTTATTGTAAGGTAAAACACTGTTATTTTGTTTATTGACGATTCTTATTGGGAGATATAACATAATTCTTTTATTTGACATTTGTTATATATGTAGATTGATTAATTATTTTTATTTTTATTTTTGAATATTATTGACGATCATAAAAGAAATTCTGTTAGTTTTGACATTTATGTAAATTTAACCTGTAATTCATACCTATATCATCATTATTACAACACATTTTTTGATTGCTGCATTCTTTACGATTGAAATAGGCAAATATTTCTGAAACCAGTTCATTAGTGATATTTTTCGTAAATAACCTAAACGATGCCGTAGGTGGCTACATAAAAGGCTAAAATTAAAACGAACCAAATATATTGAATCTCAATAGTATCACTTCGCCATTAAATTTATATAGTAACCTTCACCTCTACAAAGTTCATGCTTTAAACTACAATTTAACACGTTCCTTGTCTCTGCATCACAATTGTCACATACATCACGTAATTATGCAGGTATGAACATTACTTTACGTAAGATAGGATGTCTAGGAAGCATTTTATAATTATATGTTGCACGTCCCTATTTAAACGGTTGGAACAGAACTGGGTGCCTAGACAAGTTGCCAATCGCTAACGCTTAATCGTCAATCATAAACGAAAGACAGCTAACTGTCTTTGTCGCACTAATATGAAAGAGTGACAGAGAGAGAAAACTACGATACGCTACTAAGCGTTAGCGATTGGCAACTTGGCTAAGCAACCTGCAGCTCTTACTTTCTATCCACCCCGCTCGTACTCGCTTATTAGTGCGAGCGAAAGAGCCGTATAGAAAGTAAAAGCGCGTTATAACGTAGTCGCAGCTCATGGTACGGCTTCTGTACTGTATAAGTTTTACCAATTATTACCAATAGAAAATAGTGATAAATGTAAATAATAAACCTAGCATTAATGACTGTATATCGAAATACCAGTCTAAACTGCGAAAAAAAAACAATGACCCTTTTCTTTTAAAGAAGATTTTTTATTATTTGGAAAACTTGATGAAGGCACATAATTTTTCTAGGTTCTTAAATATAGTCCACCTAGATAAAAACGTACTAAAGACTTAGTAATACGGTAAAAATACGGGCATCAATATATATACAGCTTTAGACCTTATGCCCCAGACATAATTAAAAAAAGTGTATATATAATGTGTGGCCCTGACTGTAAGTATTATACTAAAAAGCTCTCTATTGTGATAGGATAGTGAAAACTCATTACTGTTATAAAGTAATAAATTGCTTGTACAGTAATGAGTAATTCATTAGTTACTTACTTGACATTTATTAGTACCACGGTATGCTATATTAAGGTTTGTAATATGGGTAAGAAGCGACAATTTCTAGAGAATATTTCAACTATTAAAACCGTATATCACTTATTTTGCAAACATTTCCTAAGAATTAGCACAGAAAAAAGTTTGTTTTTTGTATAGTTTTTTTTTTCAGTTTAATAATATAATGTATAGTATATGTTTTTTTAAGGTAAATTTCATGTATTTTCAAGACGTCAATTTAGGTAGGTTTTTTCAAGGGTAGTGAAAGTTAATTGAACTACATAAAACCTATATAGGACTAGTCAATGGGTCTATTTCCCATCTCAACCAGTTTCGGCTATGGGAGACAATTCTTTTTGTATCCCCGGACCGCGTTTTAGGCCGGACAATTTTGACCTCATTTTTAACATTATCAAAATAATTAATAACTTTAAAATTTTATAAACCAGGACAAAATAACTCCTAAGCAATGAACGTGTTAACTAGCTAAACGGATACTCATTTGAACAGATTAGCATATTTACCTACTCATAAGTTTATCGTCGACTCTAAGCGTGGCCTTAATTTTATTCTTATACGTTACCTTTGACTTAATTATTTAGTTACTAGTAGAATTTTTCATTGCGATTTCATTTTCCATTCCAATTTTGACTTGTTAGTAATGAATATTTTAAGAGATGCGTCTTAGTTTCCAATGTTATCATAATTACTGGCTTTGTGTAAGCTTTACAAATTATTCAAGAAATACCTATAACTTTTATCGTAATGACTATGTTTGCTCAAGGTATGAGTTCAAGTATTTTGCATTAGAATAAAATTACTTCAAGTTTGTATTTCACCGAGCGGGTAAATTCAATAATCTTTTTACCTGTCTTTAATTTACTAAGTTCATGAAATGTTATGCTACATAAGTATGCATTATCAGCATGATACGTATGTCGTATGTCATATTTTAAACACAAACGGGTCTAAATCGCGTAAACTTACGTTTAATTATAATCCTGATGTTTCGGGGATGACGTTTCACCCGTGGTCGCAGGCAAACTCGTTACGCGATTAAGACCCGTTTGTCTTTAAAATATGAGTGATAATCGTGAAAGTATAAAATATAATTATGTCGTATTTGTTTAAATTCCAATGTAGTGGAGTGTACATTGTAATGTACATTGGGTCTTACGAGGTTATAAAATTATTACCAAAGTTTATTAGTATTTAACAATTGTAATTGGGTGAGAAATATATTGAAATAGGTATATCTAGTTAAGTGCTTATTTATGAAAACAATAATAAATAGATACTTATTTGAAAAGTACCTATCAATTTCACGAGTAAATTCCACTGGGGTTATCCACGGGACTTACCTGACAGATTCAAATAAAACTATTATTTTATTGTAATTAGGTAGTTATCTTTTATTTTATTCAAATAACATAATAATGCTTGTACACAAAACATATATTTTCTATTTATTCGTTATGAAGCTGCGAACCTTATTTTAATTAATTTTATTCTTATTAAAAACTTGACATAATACACTCATCGAGTGATGTATGTAAATAGATACATAGAATGTATTCGTAAAGTAGATAGGTATATTTAATAAGACCTTTTTATCCGCCTCAACTCCTCCTTCGGGTGTCGACTAAGGGACTGGAAGTGTCACTGACCATTATTTGACAAAATATTGATGATGGGCAGCAGCGTCATCATAGTGGACACATTACTGCGATCGCCAATCCGCTTGCCAAGCGTGGCGATTATGGGCATTAACCTCCTAATGGGTCTATACGCATGGTTAATAGGAGAGGCGTACGTCCAGCAGTTAGTTATAAAACGAAAGCAAGTAGTTAGTGAATGCAATGGAATTTCGTGTAGGAATATTTTAGGATGCATGTTTATTTCGTGTTTGATGAGGTGAGACCCGACATGTTATTTTAGAGAGTCTATATATCGTCGGGTAAGAAGCAGAGGAGAACCAACTGTTTCCTTGAAGTTGGTTTTGACAAATCTTATTTTATGTCAATGGCATAGAAAACGATTTAAAATATGTTTTACCGAAATAGTTGATTCTGCCTCTAAACCAGCGATATGGTACAAATGGAATCACCGGTATGCCGGTACGGAGCACCCGAGCAGACCGTACACCACATGGTGTTTGACTGTCTCCTTACCAAATACCCTGGGTGAGTGGAGGATTTTTCTACTCTTACTCAAGAAGCAGTAGAATACTTAAAAACTGTTAAACTCTGATATGCAGAGTACACAAAAGCCATACGAAAAAAACAGAGTGATAATACCTCTCGATATATTATACACCCTTGCCAAAATATTGTAACTATTTATTTGTGTAAATCAAGTTAATGGTAATAATGTACTTTAAGTACCTATGTAAAACTCTGGTTAGAACCTCGAGTAAGTAAATTATGTTGTTTTCTAAATGTTCCTTATTATTAGCTATATACAATTCCGCCGTAAACACCATTTTATAATTACCCTCAATAAGTCTAGCAGGGTAACCTAAGAACATTGGCCATCGCGAGGGTTTTGGTTCTAATTTGAGGTGCAGTAGTGGCAGGACCTAAGAACACTTTATGCGCAATATCAGCCTACGACCTTCTTTTATTTCAGATTCATTCACATAATTATGTCAAAGAAATTAAGGTGATTTTTAAACTGTGATATTAGCTAAACCACGTAAGCGAGAGTAACCAAATTTTACGATTAAGGAGCGTAAAATGAGTTTCATAATGTACATTTTTGGTGGTGGCTCTCCTAGTTATTACCTATGAGTATATATATATATTTATATTTCGTCACTTCATTTTTCAGATATAAAATTATATTAACCATGTAGTTTCCCTATTGTACAGGTAGCATCGCACATATTTAAGAGTAACCAATTTGATTAAAACTGTCAAAGCAACTTCCGCCCACTTCCGGCCACCGCTCACAGCCGTGCGGCGGCCATTTCTTTCTTCATTCTTTATTTGTGCGCGGTAGCAAGCACATGGCAATCACGATGCCGAAACGTAGTGCGCGCATCGAATATTATAGAAATAAAATACGAAGACTAGAAGAACCCCGTAGAAGAATTGTTTATTCATCATCGGATTCTTCTGATTGCGAGGAAGAAAACAGTAAGTATTGTAAATTACCGTTAAAATTCAAAAAATAAAATAAAGAAATCCTGGGGGTTAGTCGAGAACTAACACGAAGGAACAAATCATCCTGGGGGTTGGTCGTGAACCAACACGAAGGAAAGTCCGTTCGTATTTCGAACATCGATTCCGCCCGGGGGTTGGTCGTGAACCAACACGAAGGCAAAAGATCGAATAACGCATTAAAAACTTCAAGAGCCTGAGCATTTCTCGGACTACCTGCATTTTTTAAGAAAAATTAAACAGATACTTTAAGCCGATTGTGGCTGTCTTATTGCATTTTTACAAATTAGATTTCTAACAAACTTGCGTATTGCAGGTACACCCGGAAATGTATCGGAGGTCATTTTGCACACTGGCGCCGGATCTGAAGAACCCGAGGTCCAAGCAAACCCTGAGCCTGAATTGCATTCGGAGCCGTTAGTCGCTGACCCTTTGAAGGTCACGGACACAGATCAAACCGCATCACCGCTAAATGCCGACATCTTAGTGGCGCTGGGCGCCAAGACAGACGATGATGCTGAGTATGGCGACAAAATACACGAAAACCTAGCACAACTTTGGACGCCTTTGTTAAAGAAAGGCATGGTAAAAGATGCTAAGGACAAACTCCTTAAGGAATACTTAGTTCCTCAAAACTGTAATCTGTTACAGTCGCCAAAATTGAATCCCGAGATATCAGCCGCAGTCACAGAAACAGCTCGAGCTAGGGACAAGAAAATAAGTTTCAACCAGCAGCAATTGGGCGCGGGCATCACGGCCATCAACAGAGCAATGGACGTCTTGATCAACGGTGGTAACGAAAATAATTTAAAGGCAATCACTTTTTTAAGCGACGCCTGTCGTATTTTAAGCGACCTACATCATGTGAATACACAAGCCAGAATCAAGCTACTCACGCCGGGTTTAGAAAAACAGTTTCTAAACGTAATTCAAGACGCGAGCCGCGACGAAACTTTATTCGGAAGCGCTTTATCCGAAAAAATTAAAGCTTGTAAAGCCATCGAAAAGCAAGGTCTTCAAATAAAGAAGACCTCTACAAATCCGACGCCGACGCCGGCTTATCCGGCATATCCGTCCACATCGAGCGCTCGTCCTCCCAAGCATCGGGGAAACTGGTCGTGGCCTCCCCGTTATCCGCTGATCAAGATGACGCGGGGAGCGGCCAGGAGGACGTCATCTTACTACCGGCCGAGCGCGAGCGCGCCGGCGCCGCCGCGGCCGCCCGGCAAGGCGACAGCGCGTGCCCCGCCAGCGCGACGTTAACACAGGTACCGCATGCGGGTAGAATCCGTTACTTCTTCGATTGTTGGCAAAACATTAAAAGATAAGATAAAAAATCATTTATTGCACAAAAATAAAAGGAATTGGATGTACAGAGATCACTTAGGGCTGAGCAAATTATGCGCATTTGAGATACACAATTATATACAGAGTTACCAGGGGTCCCCACACTAGGCCAGGCCTGTACCGCGGGAGACCGAAAAAAATACATATCATGCCTTGCGTGCACTTAGACAAAACAAAATGTGGTGAAGAAAATAACAATAAATTTACGTGTTTGAAATTATATTAAGGGGAAAAAATAATAATTTGAAACTATCAGATTACAGAATGGAAACTATCTTAATTAAACTAATGTAACTAACAAAGCCTCGGTCTCAATATATGTAAGTGAAGAGAGCCAGTTGAATAAAATTTTCTTTGCAATAGTAATGGAGCTATGTAACAATACATTTAAATAGGAAATAACGGTATTATAAATTGAAAAGCCGAGAGCATCACCGAAACGTCTACCAAAAGCTGTATTTACTCTGGGTACCGGTAATCTAAAAACACGTTTGGCCAACAATTTAGGGAAGGATTCCATAGATAATGCAGATTTGTGAACTTGCAGGCATGTCTTCTATCTGAAGATAAAGAGCTGTCGAACTGACAGAACCCGAACATCAGCGTAAAGCCTGGTTGTCGGATATCTAAACGGCCTGTGTAGCATGACTTTCAGTACCGACCGTTGAGCTCTTTCAGCCATTAATAAGAAGGTTTTAGCAGCACTGCCCCAAACTGAAATACCGTAGGTTATAATTGGTTGACATAACGCTATATAAGTCATTTTCAGGGTGGGTAAGTCTGCCGATTGGCGAAGCCTTTTAAACAAGTACAGGCATTTCCTAATCCTTTTGGAAAGGCAAAGTATATGGGGTTTGAAAGACAAGTTTTCATCCACAGTCAGTCCAAGGTATTTTATCACTGCTGTGCGCCCAATAGAATCGCAGAGACAAACATTGCTATAAGGGCTGTTGCAAGAGTGAATTTTTATAAAAGGTGAGAAAGCAGGACTGGATGCCGCAGTTTTATGGAAACAGATATATTTTGTTTTGTTACTATTGAGGGTCAGGAGATTACGGCGCAGCCAAGAAACTGCACAATTCATACCTCTTTCGGCCGAGCCAAACGCACTCTCCCAAGATGTACCGTTGAAGAGGATGACTGTGTCATCTGCGTAACAAATTACCTCAGCATTTGGGATGTTAATATTGTGGATGTCATTAATATAAATTAAGAAGAGCGTAGGCCCCAGCACGCTACCCTGTGGCACCCCAAAGGTAACAAGTCTAGAGTCACTTTCGACAGAATCCACTTTAACGATTTGGCTTCTACAAGAGAGGTAGCTGTCAAACCAAGACAATGACATGCCTCGAATTCCCATTCCCTCGAGCTTACGGAGAAGGATTGGCTTGGAGACAGTGTCAAAGGCCTTGGCAAGGTCTAAAAACACTCCAATACAATTCAAGTTGCTGTCCAGGTAGGAGGATATCAGTTTCACCAGAATCGAGATAGCGTCTTCAGTGGATTTTTGTGACCTAAACCCAAACTGTCTGTCCGATAATAAACTGAATTTTTCCAAGTATTTCACTAACCTCTTGTTAACAAGTCTTTCCAGTAATTTTGAAAATATGCTTAATAGCGAAATGGGTCTGTAATTATTTGGAGTATTTTTTGGTCCATCCTTATGGATGGGAATAACTGAAGCTGTCTTCCACAACTCAGGAAATTTGCCGGAGCTGAGGCTAAGATTGAATATGTGAGTCATCGGAAGCAAAATGAATTGGCCAATATTCTTAATTAAAATACTACTGACACCGTCCACTCCAGGAGCGCAATGACTTTTAAGTTGCGATAAAAGGCTTTCTACTTCGGATACGTCTGTGGGCTCCATGAAAAACGAATCCGGGGGACCTGGACCTAACTTTACTTTCGCAGCTAAAGATTCCTCAGAATCACCAGTTTGGATGAGTATTTTAGCAGCAAGATTTTGACCGATGGTCGAAAAGAAATCATTGCATTCATTTAGGGATTGGGTTGGGTCACCAGGGGAGATAAGTTCAAGTGGTGGCGATGCTTTTTTCTGAATATTGCAGATGCTTTTAATAGTACTCCAGAGCTTCTTGGAGTCTTTTTTGTTTGATATTAATTCACAACGCTCATAATCGCGCTTCAATTTTCTTAGGAGATTGTTGCAAAAGTTTTTATAGCGTTTATATGTTATTCGCAGTACCTCATTATTCGGATCCTGTTTTGTTTTTGAATGCAACTTGTCACGATGCCGCACACATCGAAGCAAGCCGGGAGACATTACTAATAACAGTCTCGTTTTGAACTGGATTCGGGAAGGATTTCGTATCCCTTTCGAAACTGATGTCGTTCAAAACGCAGTACCCGGCAATACGTTGTGGTCGAATCGGGAAAAACGGGAAATGTCTGAAGCTATAAAAAACCTTTTAAACTTAGGTGCAGTTTCAGAATGTCTTCCATTGCCGGACCAATTTATATCAAAAATATTTTTGGCTCCCAAATCAAATGGAAGTAAAAGGTTCATACTTAACCTAAAACCGCTTAATAAATTTATAAAGACCGATCATTTCCAGATGGAAGACTACAGAACTGCATCTAAGCTTGTTCCCAAAAACGGTTTTTTAGCAACAATTGACCTAAAAGAAGCCTACTTTCTTATACCTATCCACAAATCGTATAGAAAATATTTACGTTTTCATTTTGAAAATAGTGAATCACAGCTACTAACATATGAATTCACCTCCTTACCGTATGGTCTCTCGGTAGCCCCTAGAGTGTTTAGTAAAGTAATGAGAGAAGTTGTAGCATTCCTTAGATCGCGCGGCTTTAAATCTGTTGTATATCTTGACGACATTCTTTGTATCGGTGATTCTTTTGAAGAGTGCTTTAAAAACGTTAATGAAACCCTAAATTTACTCAACTGCCTAGGATTTGTCGTTAATTTTGAAAAAAGTTCATTAAAGCCGAAACAAATGTGTAAATTCCTTGGCTTTATTTATAATACAACTAACTTGACATTGTCATTGCCCACGGATAAACAATACAAGATTGCACAATTAGTCCATAAATTTATGTCATTGCCGAAATGCACAATTCGTGAATTCGCGCAACTTATTGGTGTTCTAGTCGCAGCTTGTCCAGCCGTACGATACGGCTGGCTATATACTAAAATTTTAGAACGAGAAAAATATTTATTTTTGCAGAAAACTGACGACTATGAAACAAAAATCATCCCTCCAAAAACAATTATTAACGATTTGGCTTGGTGGGCTCAACACATACACACAACGAGCCCTATGAGAACGTTAAATTTTAACAAAATCATTTTCACTGACGCTTCCTCCACCGGTTGGGGAGCAGTCAGTGGCAGTGATCGTGTTAATGGTTATTGGAGGGACGACGAGCTAAACTACCATATAAATTATCTCGAATTATTAGCTATTTTTTTAGGGTTAAAAAGTTTGGCACAAGATTGTTTTAACTGTGCAATATTGTTGAGGGTAGACAATACAACTGCGTTAAGCTATATCAATAGGATGGGTGGTATTCAATACCCACATTTAACTAATCTCACTAGACAAATTTGGCAGTGGTGCCAAGGGGGTGTCACTCCGCGATTCCGTCGCGCGGCTACAAGTACATGCAGAGCGCCCCGTCGCCGTGGTCTATTCAATGGTTGGCGCGCGCTGTCTCGGAACGCACGTTTAAATTTACAACGCTGGCTCGTCACGTATCGCGAAATATATCGCTTGCAAATATTAGGATTATTTTATACATGTGCATCTTAAATGAAAATATACTGCATATAGCTAGCTATAGCAGCATGTTGCAATAATAATAATGTTAATTATCATGACGCGTTTTTCGCACAGCCGATGCGTCAGAGAGATACTAAAAAGTAAGGAACATAATAATACACTTTTTACCTACATTCGTAGTAAATTAAATTCTCACAAACTCAAGTCAATTACAGATAAAACGGTTTATTTTCGGACAAATTTGTCAGTAAAAAAGCTGCACATTTAAATAATGTATATAAAAAACTTCGTTCTCTCATACTTTTATTGAATTTCGCGCCTTTTGTCCTAACATATTATTTGGTTGTCTGACTTTATTCCCATAATATCAAATAGGTACACTGGTACATATAAGAGAAAATGCCGTGTTACGTCTGCCTTACGATTGTGATTAAACCATTACTTATTTATGCTGCTTTTGATTACAAAAGCAGCATAAATAAGTAATGGTTTAATCACCAAATGGTTTTAGGTACCTACGCATTCATTACATTAGTAATGAATGCGTAGGTACCTAACGTAATTCTTTATTTTTAAATGCATTAAGCAGATATATTAATTTCTGTACACCTCACATACTGTCTACAGATATTTTTAGAATGTTCGTGTTATTATCAGGATTATTCGGATGGATATTCACCTAAAGTTAGCGAAGTCGTGTTGCTATCTCACTCACACCTCAAACAATGCCGCCCGGGCACGCGCGGCCGAAGCACAAAGAAGGTGCCGACCGAGTTGAGACAAATATTTTTGAATCACGTGTATGCAATGCGTAGGTAAATTCTATAATCACGCATGAACTAAATTGTTGAATCAAGACGAATGCTATTAACGCCGTAGATATCATTGCAGTAATGTAATTGTCAGACGCCTCATAGCGCCGTTCGTTATTTTATTAGTTTTCAATAATTGCCAACCCTGTTTTCGACGGCGTGCGGCTTATAAGCGACCTTTCCGCCACGCAATACGGCCCGTTTCAGCTGCTCGCGTCGCCTCGCGCGCCGTTTTTTTTTGGTAATAATAATTGTGTAGGTACATAAAAAGCCGGCATTTGTGAACATCAAAGCAGTGAAGCTTCTGTACTTTATATATTCTGTGGTGGTGCGAGACCCGAACTATCTGGTTATTTGCATCATATATAAATACAACGGATAATTTTGAAGCTGACGAAGAATCAAGAAAAATCAATCCCGACACAGAGTGGGAGCTTTCCCAGACAATTTACGAGACTATAGTAAGTAAATTAGGAGAACCGAAAATTGATTTGTTTGCGTCTCGCACCAACGCTAAATGTATAAATTACATATCTTGGAAAAGAGACCCAGAGGCTCTAATGATTGATGCCTTTACTGTAAATTGGAAGGATTATAATTTTTATGCATTTCCTCCGTTCTCTTTGATGTTAAAATGTGTACAAAAAATATTTGAGGAAAACGCGACTGGAATTGTAGTATTTCCACACTGGCCATCACAGCCATGGTACCCTCTTTTAAAAAGTATGTTAGCTTCGGAAATAATGTATTTTGGACCACATAAAGACTTGGTACATTCTCCTTTCAGGAGTCACCACCCCCTGTTCAGAAAACTTACCCTGGGTGTCGCGAGGCTTTGCGGGAAGCCTATGCACGGCAGGGACACACAGTTAACGCTATAAAGCTGATGGTGGCTTCGCTCGCTGACAATACGATAAGTCAATATAACTCATCGCTCAAGCTTTGGTGGAACTTTTGTTTAATTCATGAAATTGATTTCTTTGAGGCTTCTAATAAATCCGTAATCACATTCCTGTCGGAGGAGTTTGCTAAAGGTGCGTCTTATGGGACTATGAATTCTCACCGCTCTGCGTTAGCTCTGTTGTTAGCCTCTAACAACATTGGATGTGATCCATTAGTAAAACGGGTATTGAAGGGTGCGTATAGACTTAAACCTACAACCCCTAAATACAATAGTACATGGGACCCTAAAAAAGTGTTAGGACTATATTTCACAATGGACGCCTCATAGAGACATTCCTTTTGAAAATTTAACCAAGAAATTGGCTATATTATTAGCATTGTGTACGGCCCACCGTGTTCAAACTTTGTCGCTAATTAAGGTTAATAATATACAGTTTACACCCATAGGCGCTCAAATATTTATCACAGACATTATTAAAACTTCTGG
>JALPQI010010579.1:0-45047 GCA_025490895.1 Thaumatotibia leucotreta
AAACTTCAAAGATCGCCCTTGTCAACTCTTGGGACCATAGCGAAATAATCCTTAAACTGAAAGAGAATGTTCTTATGATAAGTATCAGTAAGTGTCAGACTAGTTTGCAAAACTCATGAAACCCCTTACCCTTGGCACCAAGAACACGTTTATCAGAGAACGAGTTCTCCGGAAGTAGACTCGAAAGTCCTGCGGATGTCCAGCGCCAGTGGCACGTAGTAGTTCCACGTGCGATCTGTGAGCACCTCGCCCGTGTCGGAGATGACCACGTGCTCGGTAGTCCAGTAGCCGAGGCCCATGATGAAGGAGCCTTCTACCTGTGACAATGAGAACATCTGGAGAGGTCTCTATTTATAGGGCATGAATGGTAATTATATAGTGGCCAAAAAATAAGGGCAAATAAGCGCCGAACTAGGAGGTTTTCGGAAGTTTCAGAAAGATCAAGGTATCTCTACAAGATGCAACGATAACTAATTAGAACTACTAAGTACTTCTGAAACTTAACTGAGTGTAAAAAAAACCCGTAAGGCGTTTATTCTGCTTCCCAAAACCTAACAGGCAGTGGGAATACACTTATTGTTTGCCAGCCTGTATACATATTTCTACTAAATATTTTATTTGAATACATCAGTTATATTAGGTATTTAGTAACTTCTTGAGGAGTTGTTAATTCAAACTTCTGTAAGATGATTGCCCATGATATCCATATTGGATACTGTCCAAATTGTGATCGAAAACACGAAGACAAGAATATTCTCCCAAATCCCTGCATAGCAAACTTAATTGTTATCGTAATTATACCAATTATCGATAGCGCTATTTGAAATGTCAACGGTAGGCCCAAAATTTACTCGTCTAAACGCAGCACATCATTCTGAAAAATATTGTCTTACAATACAACATAAACTAAATAAATAGTAACAAGCAGATATGTAAGATAAATAAATTAACATTTTAATATATCCACAGCACAGGTTTCGTCCAATAACATACCAAACATCCACCTCAGGTTTCGTCAATAAGCCGTAGTACACAACATCATCCGCCACATGCCTCGTCAATGATAAAAAACCTATAAAATAATAATTTATATTAACGATCAGCTTAATACGTACCCGGCTCAAACGTCCCTAAAATACCCGCTGCATTCCCACGTTGGATAGCCAGGGAAATACGTTGAACCAGGTACGTACCTGAACGTGGATCGCAACCCCTATCGCGCAATAAAGGTAATCGGTATGTAAGTAAAAGTGAAAAGTGTTACTTAACTCACTTGTCCTATATCAACTCCCGGACTGACACTCAAACCAGCATCTTCAAGAAGGTCGACCCTCAGCACTTCCCACTCCCCGGTCAGCATGTCGACCTCCACCTCACTCAACGTCACACCAAACGCGTCAGCCAACGGGGCTTCAGACACAAACCCATGTGTCTGCAGATCCACATTCGCCAAGAACGCTGCCTTGACCAACTCCTCCCAAGTAGCATTAGGCATCCTAGCTCTTATAGGAGCTAAACGCTTCAACAACTCTTCACAACACTGCTGCACTCCAATACCAATATTCATAGACGTCACGCTACCAGCCGATAAAATCCCATTAGGTGAAATCATAGTGGTATTGGCTTTAATCTGAATCTTTTCAATCGGTATTTTGAGAAAATACGCTGCTATCTGAACAGCTTTTGTATTAATTCCTTGACCCATTTCGATGCCCCCGTGCACGATAGCAACGGAGCCATCATCTTGGAAGACAGATAAGTTCACGTCGAAATACGTCCCAAGGAAGGTAGCGAAACGCATAAAAGAGAACCTGAGGCCACGTTTCTTCCATCTGTTTTCTGCGTTGAACTTATCAACCGCTTTCCTCCTACTAGCATATTCCGAGTCTGTTTTTAGCTTCGTTGTCATTTCTCTAATAGTATTAGCATATTCAGGATCAAGATTGGCGAGTCGCACTTCGAGTGGGTCCAATCCCATCTCGTATGCTATTCGCTCCAGGATAAACTCAGCGGTGTTAACTGCTTCAAGGGTTCCTGCAAATAACATTATTATTTTTATCTACGACGAGGCGGAGATATATGCATTTCGAGCTTTCAGGTCGAGAGACTCGAGAGACCGTTTATATTTTGCAATGTCCCCAGCTTTTTCCAAAACGGTTTGTCAAATTTGATGTAGGTTATTGTAACGTAATTCTGATTCAACTGAGTGCATTTCGATTACCTTGTGTTATGCTGCCAGCTTACTATACCTGAAAACCTATTTAGATTCCAATACTTGTCAAAAAGTATTGCCATTAAAATGAAATATTAGGTGGTTCGGTAAATTTTCAGTTCTGTAAATGTTATAGGTAGCTGTTTATTTTATCTATATTGTTAAAGACAACATTTAAATCTACTTCTTAATTAAAAAATCTTATTTAAATACTTGTCTCAAAAAAAGGTATTTAATTTAATTGTTTTATCGGAGAAAAGTTTAAATTACAATGGCAATAACTCAGGATTTAACAACATTTGGAACCAATTAATAGTCTCGTAATGTGTGATTAAATTATTAGGAAAACTGGTTAGGTTACCAAAAGGTTGTTTTTTTTTCTGAAACGTTACAAATGCTACAATGACGATAACACGTGTCACTGTGACATTTCGCCCTCTGTGGTATTTTTTTGACGTATCCGTTTTTAAGTTTAGTATATTATAAAGCTATCCATGTGCAACACACAAACCTAGATGGGACTTCCCTATGGAAGGCTAGATGGTGTAAAATGGGAGAAGCCTATGTCCTGCAGTAGACATGTATAGGCTAATGATGATGATGTTGGAAGTCATATGATATCCTAAGAATTTATGTCTGGTAATTCACAGCTTTAAGAATAATCTAAACGCGGACGGAGACAACGGCAAAAGTTAGTAGCTTTGTCGACAGTGTCAAACCGAGAAGTGTAACGTGCTTAATACATTCAAAACATCTTAAATTTAGGATGACCTTTATCACGATTTACATAATAACGAGTTGTATTAATTTATTAACATCGCTGTGTACCGATGGTTGGTTATTTCTGAAACGTCACAATGGTAATGACATGGACAGCGTGACATTACGCCATCTTTGGTAGTTTTTTTGAGGCATTTTTGACGTGTATTGGAATTTAAATACGTTATACACTATAGGGGCCTACAAATAGAACTTTCCGGCAATTTTATTTAATTAAGTTAACATATTCATGCTAAAATTTAACGGTAACAAGTTACGCGGTATTGCACTATCCCCGACAATATGACTTAAATACATGCAAATGAAAAGTTTTGAGACTCATTAGTCCAATGATTAAGTAGTTAATACAGTCGCCTCTCGTTAATTCGAAACTCGAAGGACCTATCCAAATATTACGATTTATCGAGAGTTCGAAATATCAAATGGTCGGAAATATTCGGGAGAAAAAATGAAAGTACGAGGTGTTAATACTTTTTTTTTCACTTTTCTTCCCACCTACTTCCACTTTTTCGATTAAGTCCTTCTTTTCAGCAATCGTCAAGCATCTATACTTTCTAGGACTCGTAACTAACGTAAACTTTTAATCTGTACACATAACCAACGGAAAACTATAAATATAATTAACAACAAATGCTCGTGCAACTTTTGTGTTGCCTCTTTAATCTCATAACTTTGAATTATCGAATGTTTGACGCCCACGAGTTCGAATTAACGCGTGGTTTTGTTGTGAAGCTATTACTTTTTTGTTTGAATTACCAAGTGTTTAAAAATTTATTGATTTTTTTCGAAATAGCAAGAGATCATCTAGGGAACTCGTGATAACTTCGAATTATAGAGAGGTTCGAATTATCGCAGGTTTGAAATAACGAGAGTCGACCAGTCGCCTCTCGTTAATTCGAAACTCGAAGGACCTATCCAAATATTACGATTTATCGAGAGTTCGAAATATCAAATGGTCGGAAATATTCGGGAGAAAAAATGAAAGTACGAGGTGTTAATACTTTTTTTTTCACTTTTCTTCCCACCTACTTCCACTTTTTCGATTAAGTCCTTCTTTTCAGCAATCGTCAAGCATCTATACTTTCTAGGACTCGTAACTAACGTAAACTTTTAATCTGTACACATAACCAACGGAAAACTATAAATATAATTAACAACAAATGCTCGTGCAACTTTTGTGTTGGCTCTTTAATCTCATAACTTTGAATTATCGAATGTTTGACGCCCACGAGTTCGAATTAACGCGTGGTTTTGTTGTGAAGCTATTACTTTTTTGTTTGAATTACCAAGTGTTTAAAAATGTATTGAATTTTTTCGAAATAGCAAGAGATCATCTAGGGAACTCGTGATAACTTCGAATTATAGAGAGGTTCGAATTATCGCAGGTTTGAAATAACGAGAGTCGACTGTAGTTACGATTGCAGGTACAGTAGAACCTCGACTATACTTGCCGCAAAACTATTTGGCGACTGAGGGCATACTGCTATCTCTCTCACTCTGACCTGGAACTAACAAGTGTAACGTAGATAGCAAGACGTCAGATTATTTTGCGGCAGGTATAGTGCATGACGCTCCATCACGCTAGATATAAGTATTGAGCGCGCGAGGAAATACGTTCGCCAACCGACTTCAAAAATAAAGGAGGAGGTACACAATTAAATTTTTTTTCCGTTTTTTTTATGTTTGTTACCTCGGAACTTCCAACTGAGTTAATCTATTTTGATGATTCTTTTTTTATTAGCTGATGCTCACCGATTGGTTCCATTTTAATTTGGTCCAGTTCTGACAATGGCATCCATGGAAAAACCATGTTTATAAGTCTCAAATTTGCATTAAACATGTGCACGACAAATGGACAAATAACTCAATTAATATCCCACCAACCGATTTTGATTTTTTTAACCGAGTTCAAAACAACCCGTGATGCTGGGATCTTGGAGAAGTCGGTTGAAGTCGATTTTTTTTGTTCGTGGTTATTTCATCGAACATTGTTAGTCCGCCTGACATTTTAATAAATAGTACATCACTATAGAGGACGGGAAACGAAGGGTTACAGGCCAAGTAGATATATCTGGCCGAAGGAACTGAGGCCAGATAGGGATACGCGGCCTGTAACCCTGTTTCTCGCCGAGATTTGTATAGTGCTTTTCACAAATTAAATTTGCCATTAAATAAAACGAACTCATTTCACCGAACCATACTATTTAATTTGCAAATAATCCAATAGTACAGTATCGTAAAACATAAAAAATAAATTCGCGCCTACCTTTTTTTTTAAATCTGTTTGAGGTTTCCTTTTACCTGGTGGTATAGACATTAGTTCTAAGGTTTTTTTTTCTGTGGCTGAATGTTAAGTTAAGACCTAGTGGCACAATTTGACGTTCCAAAACAAAAGACAGTCTGTTTGCAGTCCTAGGTGTGAAATAAATACATGAAATCTCTGTACATATCATCTTAGCACATGACACCGGATACATAGTATTTCCGGGTTTAATTTTTTTAAGAATAAGAATAAGAATAACTTATTGAATAATTATTAACGAATTAACAATAATCACAAAGATATCCCAAGAGTCTCAAACTAGGCTGAGCCTGTATCTTGAGACTCAAAAGTCAGTTAATAGGTAACACAAAGTTAAAGTATAACATTAGTTTAATAAATAAATAATTAAGATAATTTGTGTAAGACGTGTGTGAGTGTGAATGTGTAAGTGTGTGTAAAGTAAGTAACATCAACATTCCGTAGCAAGTTTGAGAAAAGGCTATTTTTGGCTAATAGTTCAGTACCTGGCGCCCGCGCAGCCGTATTGCTAGCCGTATCAGTAACGGTGCTGAACACTTGGCAACTCCACCGCGACCTCTCGTAGCAGTTGTAGTACGTGCCGAAGAAGCCAATGGCCATCGCCGATTCGTTGTTCACATACCCGTGATCTTGGAATGCAGATTGTTTCAGGTATTGAATTCTGCCTAGTTTGTTGACTGCTACCTGAAAATACAGGTTGTAACTAAAACAGTGGTGATCCGTCTAAGGGACTCTTCAGTATCAGTTAGCGTTGAAAATGTCGGAAAAACAAAATTTTTTTTTTGGTAATGTATGAAAACTTCGTTTTTTTCCGTTTTTTTCGGGTTTTTTCAGAAACAATCAATATCACTATCACTGTCACTCCTTGCCATCTGTTTCAATTGACTTTTCCTCTGTGACATCGCGTTCTCCTAGTATAAATGAAAATTAGACCTAATTTACATTGGCTTAGAGTTGAAAATTAAAGTGGAAAATTTCATTGTTTTTTTCGAAAAAATCAGGAATAAAACGAGCTGTTTGGAAAGAAACGGGATTTAATCCGGAAATTTTCAACGATAGTATCAGTTCAGAAAAAGAAGGATATTTTTTTTATTTTGGCGTAAACACTTTGTTTCCTACTCTTTCGTAATCAGAATACTATATCAGCACAATTGTTTGGCTGTACGTATATTAATTTAAAGGTGTAAGTAGGTAGATAGTCAAATATTTTTAACCAACCTTTTATTCACTAGTTTATATAAGAGAACAATGAAAAAGCAGACCATACCAGCTTACCAGCCGATCTCTGATAAATAGCAAATTTCGTCAAAATTCGATTCGTACTACTTATGGTTACATACACCATCAGTAAGTCCGCTGCTGGATGTAGGCCTTTCCAATTAAATGTAAATAATCACTACGCTGGGTAAGCGGATTGGCGATCGCAGTAATGCGTCCACTATGATGACGCTACTGTCCATCATCAAACTTCTATAAAAGAATGGTCAACAACACTTCAATCCCTTAGTCCAATCTTACGACACCCGCGGGAAGAATTAGGGTGGTGACAAATATATTCTTACTGCCGTCACCACACCGCCGACGCATTTGGAGGTAACTAATTGTAAATAATCGCTACACTGGGTAAGCGGATTGGCGATCGCAGCAATGTGTCCACTATGATGACGCTGCTGTCCATCATCAAACTTCTATAAAAACAATTCCTTAGTCGACTCTTACGACACCCGCGGGCACAGTTGGGGTGGTGACAAAATGTATTCTTACTCTAAGGTAGAACAACTACCTATGATAGATTCGTTTTTTGAGTTAGCACGGCAGTACACCTTAACCTTAAGTAGTCTGAATGTGGTATTAGTCACACTAACTTCATAATCACTAGAACAAGGCACCCTCTTCCCGACAGCCCTGGCAATGGTCTCCAACGGCAGCAGGATCCGACAGGGCCGGTTCAGATTGATGGCCACCAGGGCACTGGCCACAGCGCCTTGGGTGGACCGACTTATTTTCACTCCGTATGCTCCTCCGAGACGGCGAACATACACGTCTATCCTGTAAACCAATTATTTAGAATACTTACAGAATTTTAGGAATAGTGTGACAACTGTGAAAATTATTTCTGTTTCTGCAGTTATCACACGGGTTGATTGTAAAAAATTTGTACATAACTAGTTAAAGCCTTTATAATAATATTAAAATGTTTTAGCCTATATATTGAGTGTATCTTACTTGAAATAAAATAAATTATTATTATATACTTGTATAATGTCCCACTGCTTGGCACAGGCCTCCTCTCATATATGAGAGGGATTGGGCTATAGTCCCCACGCTGGCCCTAAGCGGGTTAGGAACTTCACATAGGTACACCTTTGAATTTCTTCGCGGATGTATGCAGGTTTCCTCACGATGTTTTCCTTCACCGAAAGCTAATGGTAAATATCATCTGATATTCCGTACATAAGTTTCGGAAAAACTCATTGGTACGAGCCAGGATTTGAACCAACGACCGCCGGAATGAAAGTCAAATGTCTAAACCACTGAGCCACCACCGCTTAGTTAAAGCCTTTATCAAAACAAAAATCACGATCGCGTCAGTTGTGTTACCAAAGTTAGTCATATTTAATTATAAGGTGTACCTCCTCTATCCAACAAATCTAGTCCAACGATTAAGTAGTTAATAGTTATGACAATACGAGTAGAACCTCGATTAGTGCATCGTTCCGGAACAGCTACTTACTTATTTTCTGGAATTTTGAGAGCTCGTGAGATCATAAGCTGCACCACGTCCATATTCTGCGTAGCGCAGCGCACTTCCAATCCCTCCTCCGTGGGTATCGCCACACTAACCAAGGTCTCCATGCTGAAGTGGATCTGTTGATACATCGTCTCTTCACCCTTTATCACTTTCACTACTTCTGTCCCTGCATCATCACCTTTAAACTCTCTGACTAGTTTTGTCCTGCTCGGATCATATTTGGCCTCCTTCACATCAGTAACAGGTCTCTGAACATTTGTATATTCAACCTTTACAAGATTGACAGCGAAATCAGCGACCGCTCTGATCTCAGCAACGATTACTCCAAGAACTTGTCCGTTGTACTTTACGCGACCAGAACAGAATACCTCTTCTAGTGCTTTATTGTTGTACAAATCATTTGGGGTGTAAGAGTTGACACCTGGAATGTCTTTGGCTGAATAGAACGCTATCACGCCTGGGTATAACTGAAAAACGTAAAAAGCTTTGGTGAAAACGAATTAAAAAAATAGCAAAAAAATGGTTATAAGAACAGTTACTAAGTATGTAAATTTCAAGAAATATTAAACATACTTAGGTACTTTCAAATACACTTGTATATCTGTGGAAACTATAATAATATAGTCCGTTCTTAGGCACATATATCTACCAGCGAACCGGCATAACACGAGAACATTATCAAGGACAATCAACAATTTTATAAGATCACTGATCATATATTAATTTATTTAAAATTTAAGGTAAACATGACATTACAGTTTTAAGAACCAATGGGTCGTGATAATAGACATAATACAATTTGAAAAAAAAAAGGTTATACAAAAGCAAAATAAGAAATTAAAATTAGGTATATTTAGGTGACACAACAGATTGGCTCTGTTGAGTCATCTGATAGATAGGATCATAGATAGCATTAGTGCAGCAAATGTTTTTTATCTCGATATCCTAATCATTTTCGAGCAGCAACCTTTTTAACACCATGTCCTGTTTCTGGAAGGTTCTTTAGCTTACCAACGCCTGGCTGGGATCGATGCTGACGATATCTCCCAAGGTGTCCGCCAGCACGAAGGCTCCGAACACCTCGTGCGGCATCCGCGGCAAGTCATCCGTGTAACGAGCCTCTCCCGCACACTGGATCTAAATCATTTAAATTATTCACTTAGAAATTCTAAGTTAGAATCAACCCAACCAGCCTGTCAGTAGAAAAAGGCTGCAAATTCAAATTTTCTATGGGAAGCCAACTATTTGCCTTTATTTTTTTTTCATTTGGGCATTTCTTTTAATGTTTTACCAGTCTTGCGACACTGGGAGCATTTCTGGGAGGGGACAGGGCATGATGCGAGAGAGGGCCTCACTGTACATAAACTGAGCCAGCAAACCCACAAATTTCCACAAATGAACGTAACAAAGCACACCTTTGGGATGGGTTTGTTCCGTGGATACATCTCCGGATGTGTGGGTACCAACACTCTTGCAATACGTGGCATGTGCCACAGGGCATGACGCCAGAGGGACTCACGCTGGCTACACCGAGACGAGACAGCATACCCTAAAGGATTATCCATAAGATAAATGAACGTACCAAGGCCTCCACCTTTGGGATGGGTTTACTCAATGGGTACATCTCCGGGTGTGTGGGTACGATCTGCCAGCCGCGGGACACGGGCCGTGTGTCCCGTAGAGTCACAGCTCCTGATGCGAGACGAGGACTCACGATGTTGGGTGGGCTGAGGCACAGCATACCCTATGGGAAAGATAAGTAAGTATGATGTTTTAATGCGGATTGTATTCAGTGTGTTAGTACAGTGGCCGTGTGGTGACGGCAGTAAGAATACATTTGTCATCACCCCAACTCCTCATGCGGGTGTCGTAAGAGTCGACTAAGGGATTGAAGTGTCACTGACCATTATATTTGATAAAAGATTGATGATGGGCAGCAGCGTCATCATAGTGGACACATTACTGCGATCGCCAATCCGCTTGCCCAGCGTGGCGATTATGGGCATTTACCTCCTAATGCGTCTATACGCATAGTTAATAGGAGAGGCCTACGTCCAGCAGTGGACTATCATAGGTTGATGATGATGATGTATTCAGTGAATTTTGAAGTGCAGTAAAAAATATACACTTCATTATTTTTTTCATGCGTTTAAAGGATTGCTTAGCCTAGGCCACTGAGGAGACATGTCAAATAACGTTTTCAATCAAATTGTTGGGTATTTCTATGCGATTATTCAGTCGCAACAATCAATTCATTACCATTCCCAAATTATTGACGAACTGCATATAAATAGTGGAGCCAGTTTCGATTATTTTGTAGCAGACGCATATGTTTGTCTACTATTCTGGCATAATAGTCTCGTTTGCTTTTATAAAACGTTAAATAAAGTGGTGATGGTAATGAACAAAAAAACGTTTAACAAAATCGCATAGAAACACCGTGCCAGACATTTCAAACTATTTAGTTTTCATTTTAACATGGTTCTAGGGTACCAATTAGTTGAGTGTATATCCAAATGAGAGAGCTGATTCAACGTATTTTATGCTAGTATCGTATTTGATGGATTCCCCTTTATTTTAATTAACTTCGTTAGAATAGTTACGTAAACGAGGATGTAGGTACCTATTTTACAAATCCAATGATTGGGTAGGTTGAACAGTTTGTTGTTGGTATGTACAAGTAGATTACTCAGTAAAAATAATTAACTATTAAAATATTGGCCACATATTCAAGATGGAATTTATAAAAAAATATTTATGTTTGGTATTCCGAACTTGATTAACTTTGAAGTTTGGGTCAGGTCGAGATTTTACTCGAAAGCAGAGTTGGGCAAAATGTAATATGATTACACCTTCCGATCACTTTTGTATGTGTACAAAGTACAGTATATATTACTTGGTAATATATATTACAAAGTACACAAACAAATGTAATTTATTTACAGAAGTAATCATATTACTTTTTGCCCAACTCTGCTCGAAAGTTCAGTATTTAGGTACAAATACTGCTTATGCAAATCGCCGGAAGCAAATTTTTATATGACTTACCCCCTTAATCATCAACGTCTCCTAACTTAGCAATAGTTTATGAATAAGGGGGTTACTTACTGAAGTTACGTAAAAAAAGAAATAGACTTACTTTATAAAACAAATTAACAGCAAGCCTCTTCCTAAACTCCACCGAAGGTTCTGGAGGGTTCGGTGTCACCACTAGCTCCTGTTCCAAAACCTGAAGTGCCTCTCGCAGGGTCTCATTGGAGAACAGCTCCTTGCCGATCAAGTACCCCTCGGTAATCCCAGCGTGGGTGAAGTGTGGGCTCAGTCCTCCGAAGACTAGACGTGCGTCTGTGATTATATCCCCTGCCAGTTTGAGTTGAAAAGCTGCGTTGACAATGGCATGGACGTTTTGAGATCGTGGCAGGATCTGGAAACGTTTGAAATAGGTTTATATAAAAATACTACTTTCAACAACAAAATATTACTTTATGGGTTTTATTGTGCCATTTTTTGCTAAGTGTTTCTCTTAAATTTTTCATGTTATTTCTTATTAACTTAGTAGGACAAAATAATATTCCACGATTGCATTTAAAATTTCTTGTGACATGATTGGCCGTGTGGTGACGGCCAATAAGACTACATTTGTCACCACCCCAACTCCTCCTTCGGGTGACTAAGGAATTGAAGTGTCACTGACCATTATTTGACAAAATATTGATGATGGGCAGCAGCGTCATCACACGTCACACATTACTGCGATCGCCAATGCGCTTGCCCAGCGTGGTGATTATGGGCATTTAACTCTTAATGCGTCTATACGCATAGTTAATAGGAGAGGCCTACGTCCAGCAGTGGACTATCATAGGCTGATGAAGAAGATGAAGTGACATAATAATTATGTATAATTTTAATTAAACTTAACCGTTTAATTAACGTGTATTTAGTCACTACGCGCGACATGTTTCGGAGAGCCTAGGTCTCCATTATCAAGCACTGATCTCACGTTCACGCCCCGCGACCCACGAGTGCGGCGCGGAGCGTTTAATTATAGTTATAATATTCCATGATTTTGTTCCCATTGTTTCATACATTTTGTATGACGGTAACCGAATGGAAATTTAATAACGGACGTACATTTTGAAACAATTTTAAGCTGATAATCTGAATAGACAAGTATTTATCAATAAAATCCTAGCTATACTCAACCAATGAGGGTTTTCACCAGGGCGGCAGCACTGAGGAGTCAGGTCCAGAAACTTGTCTAAATTCTCAGAGCGCCTATAGTTTCGTGATTAAATGTTTTGTATGAGTTGATAAAATTATATAAAAAGAAAAAATACCTAATAGTTTTTTTGGAGCTAGATAATTATGTTTCTTAGCGGGACCTTACGGCTAAGTGGCGTGGCGCCAACTAGTGGTATACGTTTTCGAGAAAACCCTCATTGGAACTTAGGCTACTCCAGAACCTTGTCAAAATGGACCAGTAGCAAGGAGTTTCTTACAATTTGATATAAAGCGCCACTGTGATATAGTTCCTGGACCGTACATTATAGGGAAAAGGTTAAATAATAAATATAAAATGAATGACCTACCTTGAATGAAACGAATCTGTAATGATCGCTCAGGGGTGGAAAGAGAATATTCACAATTACTTTTCCTCGCATATCCACATCGAGGAATTGTACGGGGGTCACTTGGATCCCAACTCCACTTGCATCCACTGCAATTTAAAATTCAATAATTTCAACCTGAAGTAATAAAATAAATAAATATCTTGGGACATCTTACACAAATCGACCTAGTCCCACGGTAAGCTCAATTAAGGCTTGTGATGTGAGTACCAAGCGACGATATATACACCGTGTTTTTATTGATTTCCGTTAAATTGGACAGGGACAAAGGGACATTAATAGAAGTTGCCTGGTGTATCGGCTTTTGTTAATTTCGGCTTTTTTTTTTCGTTTTCATACATAATAATAGTAATGGCAAGTGTGAGAGAACCTTAAGAATAAGATCTCAGGCGACTGCTGCTGACGGCACATGTCAAAATAAGTAACATTAGGATGTAATAAAGGTTGCAATACACTTGTTCAGTCATTAAACTTATTTTTTTAATAAAATAACAGTAAAAGTTAGACACTCGTTTCTTAGAGAAATTGATTATTTTTGACCTAAATAAGCTTATCTTAAATTTAACGGAAATCAATAAAAACACGGTGTATAATAGATAGATACATATAGATACTTAAATACATAGACAGCCATAAATAAATACACAAATAATGCCCTCGCCGGGATTCGAACCCGGAACCTCCAGCTTCGTAGGCAGGGTCACTACCAACCCTAACTCTTCCCACTGGGTGTCTTAAGAGTCGACTAAGGGATTAAAGTGTCCATTTTATTGAAGGTTTTTGGTGGGCAGCAGCGTCATCGAAATGGACACAATACTGTGATCGCCAACCCGCTTGCCCAGTGTGGCGGTAATGGGCGTTACCTCGTAATGCCTCCATATGCATGCATAAGTAATAGGAGTATAGTCCAGCAAAAAGACCAGGTAGTGTACTAGACCGTGTGGTGACGGCAGGTAAGAATACAATTTGTCATCACCCCAACTCCTCCTGCGGGTGTCGTAAGAGTCGACTAAGGGATTGAAATGTCACTGAACATTATTTAATAAAAGATTGATGATGGGCAGCAGCGTTATCATAGTGGACACATTACTGCGATCGCCAATCCGCTTGCCCAGCGTGGCGATTATGGGCATTTACCTCCTAATGCGTCTATACGCATAGTTAATAGGAGAGGCCTACGTCCAGCAGTGGACTGGATAGGCTGTTGTTGTTGTATTCTGGCCATTTTTAACACAATTCGACATCAAACGTGCCTATTTTTCGTGGTCCCAACGCTAGCCCAGTACTTGTTGGGGATTTCACATACACCTTTGAATGATTTTACATACACGATGTTTTCCTTCACTGTAAAGCACTTGTGAATATCAAGTGCTATTTCGTACATAAGTTTTTGAAAAACTCATTGGTACGAGCTGGGGATTGAACCCACGACCGCTGCGTAGCAGCCGTGCGTTTTACCGCTAGACTACAAGCTTTTTTTTATGTTAGGCTGATGGATGAATCCGTAGAACAAAACAAGGATCAAGATGAGAAAACTCAAGGATGTATAAGTACCTAAGCATATAATATTCGTTTCAGTTCAGCAGACCATTTATACGGAGGATATAAACATTGGAGACTTACTAATGGTAAGATATGCACCCACCGCCTCAAGCAGAAGAAAGACATCCGATGGAAAGTCGCGGTGTTTGTATTTAATCATTAAATTGCCGGCAAGTGATCCCAGCTGAAGAAAAAAGAAACATGGTGAAAATTAGACTCCTAAGAAGATCAGATCAACCAAATTCAGACCAAGGGGGCTACCGTTACCTCTTAAATGTGATTAAGTTTAAGTTCGGCTTGTTAGTTTTTGACAGTTATCCTATGGAACTCATCGCTATTCCGTTTAGGTCCTAATCTGAATTGCATTAGTAGATCGTGGTAGCCCCCAGGTCGTCTGATTTTTTTGTTGTATGTATGTTTGTTACCCGATAATCTCCGAGAATCGTGAACCGATTTTAATTTTTTTTTGTAATCGAACGTGTATAACCCCGAGATAGTCCCGTTGGCACCCAGTTGGGGTCTGATGATGGGATCTTGGAGAAATCGAGCGATGTTATATATAGGTGGCGCTTTTTGTAATTTTAATTAATTTACAAGCATTTGCATTCAGAAAGTAGGATTTGATGATAGGAAATCAAAGATGGAAACAAATCGGGGATCTTGGAGAAATCGGTTGAAGTCGGTTTTTAAAATGTTTAATTTGGTTATTATTGAATATAAAAATATATAGACGGCTAAAACTAAGGTGTCATTGGTCCTTTTTATTCGTGAAAATACCAGCTGCGATAGCTGAGAATGTGGATTCGAATGTTCGAATCCCCTGCGGACGATGGGAAACTTGTTATGTGGCGTCCTGGCGTCTATTTAAAAATTTATATTTATTATCCTATATAATTTTTTAACACTTGATTCGACAAAAGTAAGGGTTGGTCGTGTGTTCAATCCTCCATGTCACTCAATACTGTTAATAAATTCTGGTTCGGAAAAAAATACATTAATGGCCAAAGACCATGTCAAGCATTTTGGACGATGTCGAATTAAGGGTTAACCTTGTCATTTGCATTATTAGTATGACTTAGTTATATGATCCTGTCTTTTTTTATGTTGGCACAACAAAGTGGCTCCACTCCACCTGATCGTCAGTGAAAAGTAGAGCCCAAATCGCGGCGGCAACGAACAGGAGACAATCAGTAACCTGTTAGTTGCCACCGCCTTGCTGTCCCGTTAGATGCTTCTTCACGCTTCGTTTAAAGGGTAACTTATAGGTATGCGGAAACACATGTGCCGGTAAAGAATTCCACTTTTTAATAGTCCGGCATATGAAGGAATTGCCGAATTTCTTTCGTACGTGTGGGAATATTTTCCACGGTGAAGGAGTGACACCGCAAACCGGCACGTGTGGTTTTATAACGGAAAGGGGAGGGCGGGATCAGGGAAAATAACTCTTACGTTTCTGACAGGAATATTCGCGACGAGCGTCAAATGCCGCAGCAGCTTCTCCAGGTAACTGAACTCTTCATGCTCAGCCATCAGCCGCAGTACGCCGAGGGTGTCGGAGAGCGAGCAGCCGGCGCCCAGCACCAAGTTCTGGTCCACCTGGTGACCCTGCAGCTGCTCGACGCCGCTGATATCGATGAGGACGCGAGGGTATTCGGCGATGGGATACGCTCCTGAAGTAGTGAAATCTTAGTTCCTTCTAACGTCTTTGTCGGATGAAACATCACAACCAAATAGGGTGAATATTTGGCGTTTCTATGAATGAAATCATAGGTACACTCAACTAATTGGAACCCTTAGGGCGCTCTAGAATCAGTAGGCTTAGCACAGGATCAGCGCGACAATATGTCATCGCGAGATAGACTTACCATCCCTCTTTTATTCATATAGTTGGTAGAAGATGGAAAATCTATCTCGCGGCGACACACTGCCATAGGTACCAATCATGTGCTAAGCGTACTGGTCAAAATGGACCAGTACCTAGTAAAGAGTTTCTTACAATTTGTTATGAAGTGTCACCTGGCCTACATTTCTGACAGGAAGATTCACGACGAGCGTCAAATGTCGCCGAAGTTTATCCAGGTAACTGAACCCTTTGCGCTGGGCCATCAGCCGATTTACCTCCTAACGCGTATCCCCTAGTATGTAGTCTGTCAAAAATGTACAACTGTAAAATAAACCCTGAAAAGAAGAGTCAAATTTCCAATTTCATTGGTGGCAGACGGCCTTTCTTCACACTTGAGGGGGATAGACATTAGAAGACCTTTGTCCAGCAGTCGACTGAAAAGCTGATTCAACGCAGCGGAGAGTTGTCGAGTTTGCGGACGATTGTGGTAGACACACGTCTTTGAGTGGCTTAAGCTTGTACTACCTTCGAAACATTAAGTACAGATGTCGCTAGTGATTAGCTTCACAATACCATTGACTAAATTCTCTGTGATCGACGGAAGGTCGTCTGGTGTTATTGGAAGCACGTTGGACCTGCAATCCAGAGGAAGGGTTCGAATCCCGTGACAACCAGAGTCTTTCGCAGTTGATTTTTTCTATGGTAAGCACATCTGTTACGACATTGTGGGGTGATAAGCTGCTATGCTATTCTCTTATTTAAACATTCGACGCTGCGTTCGTCAACGAGCTCGACGTCGAGACAGCCTTGTCTAAAATCCTAGCTGTTTGATTTGACATTAGGAATCGAGACTGTGAGCGAGGTTGTGGGCGAGTTCGTCGCTGTTTTTCGCTAGAGAATACGAAGTTCATACATTAAACGTCAAACTCTCGACGCAGTGTAGTTCCAGCTCACGCCGCATTCGTCGCCGAGCAGTAGTGTCGTTTAAAGTACATTAGTGAATACCATTTTTAGGCTCGATGCTGCCGCAGCGCTGACACAGCGCTGACAGCAAGGCGGTTTCCTTAGTGAATAACACTGCTGATGATGGGTGTGTGTGTACTACTCAGTCTTTTAATAGTTTTGTAAGCTAACAAAGTTCACCTTTAGCAGTATTTCCATTGACAAGCATATAGTCATCGTCCCCCCTCCGGCGCAGCACGTCAAACACGTCCCACAAGGTCTGCGCCCGCGACCAACTCTTGCCGTCTTCCAGCTCAAGTTCTATCATCCGTGAAGTGGCCAGTTCCGCGTCGACTAGGCACCAGTCGCTGTCACTATTCTTGCGGCATGCTTTGCCTGCAATAAATACATTTCTTGGGACATCTTCCTGTAAAGGTATTAAACCTTTACAGTTTATTACGTACGAAGAGGGCTGGCATGATATAGAATTCAACATTAGAATGCTTGCCGTCTCTGTTATGTAGAAGAATCTAGATAGGAGGGCAGTCGAGAGTGGACAAGCTTCATGTGAAGATCTAGAATTGTATTGATTTAATGTAATGAAGAAAAGATTAATAGAAAAGTGATATCGAGGAAGCCCTATTGTTTGAATGCATGCTGAAGTCCTCCCGCATTACACAAATCGAACTACGATTAGACTATTCCCAAGGTAAGCTCAATTAAGGCTTGTGGGTAACAAGCGAGGATATACATAATATACATTAGATAGATATAGATACTTAAATACATAAACAGCCACGACCAAGAAACAAATATTTGCTATAAATAAATACACAAATAATGCCCTCGCCGGGATTTAAGCCCGGAACCTCCAGCCTCGTTTCTTAGCCAGGGTCACTAAACTACCAACTAGGCTACGGAGACTGACGTAGCGTAGCCTAGTTGGTTTTACAGTACCTATTGAGTGTAGGTACGTACAATTATTATTAGGCTCGGGACTTTTGGTTGCTCGTCGGGATTCTAGAATATTCGATGTCAACGTCGAAGTGAAAACTGTATTAGATGTCTTGCATGATGAACGTTGTTAAATCGGTTGTACTTAAAATATATAAATATATTACTAAAGCACATTGAAAAAATGAAGACGATCTTTAGACAAAAACGTAAATGTATGAATCAACTGTTTTTATTGGAAAACATAATTACTTATAAGTAGTCTGTAGAATAAAAGGGGATGCATAATTTTTATGTACAATAAGTAATCTTCATATTTGTATCATCAGCCAAAGGGGTTTGGGTAAAGTTGGCGTCGTTTTTAAATTTTGGCGGCCACTCATGAAAGTGGTAAATTTGAAAAGAGCAATTTAAAATAAACTTATTTTATTACAGAGTGCATATAGCTAAATTATATCGGAGCCGAGATATCATGCTTTAAAGTTTTATAGTAAAGACTCACATTTATTTTTGAAATGCATCGGAATGAGTTAAAACTACTATTGTGTATGCCACGTAAAACCTAACCTTAACTCATAAGGTAACCTTGGACATAAGGTTCTTTTTCGGTCAATGATTATTTAGAGATAGTTCCGTCGAATGCTGCAACTTTGCCAACCTGCTACAATTTTGCCCATTTTACAAAAACCCACTTTTCTACCAAACTATTACATATTCTTTTCTTCTATAAATAGTAAAATTTGTAGAATTTATCTGGCAACCCATTTCAACATATTTTTTCCTGGCAGCACACCTACTTTTAAACTCAGTCGGTGTTAACGCTTAGAAAGCAACCAAGTGTTTTTTCGATGTGTTCAAAACTTTTATTATAAGTGCGAAAATATCTGTTATAGCCACTTGTGGAGTACTCATATGTTAAGTAAATATGCTCTTTGCAATGTTTTACGAAGTTTTTCATGTAAATAAACTCTTTTAAGGCCAGAATGACGACGGGCAATGTTGGGAAAGGTTTCTTAGAATGTACATGTCCCAAAATTGCCTGGTCTAGGGTTGACACTATATTTATTTAAAAAAAAAAATATGAAAAAAAAAATTGTTTTATTAATTAAGTCTTTAGCTACTATTAACTATTTGTTATTTCAACCCTTACAATACTGAAATTTAGCAAATTAATAAAAGAAATGCAATTTTTTTAAGTAGTAAAATTATTGGTGTCTATTTTGTTTGGCACAACCCTAGCTACGCTTGGGACAATGTATGGAAATGCTGTAGAACACGTCACAACTATGCCTATGTCGTAAAAAAAATACTTGCGTAGTATTTAGTGTATTCTACTGGCACCTTGGCTTAGATATGACTGCTATAAAATTAAAAAGGGTTTCCATTTTTAAATTCTCCATATATTACCACAGATAATCCACTAGGCAAAGTTGCAGCTTTTGGCTACAACTTTGACTGTAACTTTAAATGTTTCTAGAAGCTAAACTATTAGTATTTGGCATACTTTGAACCCTGATACTAATGTATTTTGAACTAGATTAGCTTAGCAATGTAAGAAAGAGTACAGATAACACTTACTTTAAGAGTTACTTGAAAAAAACATGAATTTCCGTGCAAAGTTGTAGCAGTTGACGGTTCCTTTTTTCTTTAACACGGTGATTTTATGACGGATGTCGATGAACGTTCTATTGAACGTATTATGTCAAAGGTTTTATAACAAATAAAAGTACCTATTCATATTTTTACACTTTATGCGTGTTTTTCAGGTATATAAATAAATGTAGACAAGCGAATCGTATGTTTTCGGGTAGGTACCTAATAACATTTGCAAGATTTCTGCGATTGATCGCAATCCCGATTTCATCGATCCGTGGCTTTTAAGAGGCAGAATACAATCGCGGCACTCCATTCGCGACACCCTCTTGGGAGGGGCAAGAACCATATAATTGACATTACATGTGAGCAACAGCCTAAGGTCCTCTTCCCAACAACACATGAACAATAATGTCCTAATATTGCCTCTGGGCTTTGTAATCCACCATCTACAGCAACATAAACAAAATACTGTCTTCTGTTGAAGTGTAGGTATCAAGAAAATCTTGATCCCCGGCACAGTTTTTAGAGAGAGTGATTCACCAAGATATAATATTGATAACGAAGTTTACGACGAGCCAGAAAATGTGTAAAAAAGTAATTCAACGTAATAACAAAAATTACAAATGACGTTATCTGGGAAAAAGGACGTTATTGTCATTGGCGCTTACGGCGTTATGAGCCATGTTTGTATACAAATACGACGTCACCGGACGTAAGAGCTATCGACAATAAGGCCCCTTAACCCAAATAATGTCACATAATTATGTTGTGTTGTATACATAAGACAGCATTAGTAACAATTCCAATCTAAAAATTAATCTATTTAATTAGGTACATTTCCTACTTGGAAATATGTCAAAACATTTTGCATGTGTGCATCACATCTGTGTTTCCTTATGGTGTAGTCAGAGGATGAACCGTCTATTGAAACAATTTTGCAACATTTTTAATGTTTACTAAACAGACAGCATAGAAATCGCATAAGAAAATACAGTTGCATTTTCATATACCTAAGATTTTCTTTTTTTAAGTCTGTTAAATTAACTATTATACTTTAAGGGCAATATCCTTGTTAGTAGTATTGTCGATTTAAATAAGCCTGTAGTCATCTAAGCCGTCTCCTAAACCTGTCTTAGTTAGGTATATTCACTGGTCCTATAACATTGTTTGAAGGGCCATATCTTGGCTCCGATATTACTTACGGCAAAACTTATTTTGTAAATAAGCTAGTCTAAGGTAGCACTACAAAATAGTAGTAACATAAACGATGGCCGCTGAAAAAAAAAATGACGCCACTAGTCCATACAAAAATACCCAAACCCCTTTTCGTCGACCACCCGTCAGACACTCTGGCAGTTGAGCATTTTCGCGCATAATAGCGGCGCCGATATCATGTTCAATCCTATATCTCTGTGCCACCCGATTCACTCGAATGAGAAATTAAGAAAGAAAGAAAAAAATATTTCTTTCTTTCTTTCTTTTCAATCCTACATCTCTGTGCCACCCGATTCACTCGAATGAGAAATTAAGAAAGAAAGAAAAAAATATTTCTTTCTTTCTTTCTTTTCAGTCCTACATCTCTGTGCCACCCGATTCACTCGAATGAGAAATTAAGAAAGAAAGAAAAAATATTTCTTTCTTTCTTTTCAATCCTACATCTCTGTGCCACCCGATACACTCGAATGAGAAATTAAGAAAGTATTGAAATCTTAAATTTTGTGACAGTCATGAAATGGGCTATAACGTTGATTGCCACACTTCCAGTTTATAAAGTAGCACCTTTGGAACAAATGTCAAGGTCCTCAATATCTGCCGCTGGCGCTGCGTCGCTGGCGAACTGCTTGAAGGCGTCCAGGATGGGTCGGTAGCCGGTGCAGCGACAGATGTTGCTGCCGAACGACTGCTCCAGCTCCAGCATGCTCCGTGAGGGACAGGATTGCAGCAGGCTGGACGAACAGAGGAAGAGGAATATAATAGGGATGATGACTGTAGTTAAAATAAATTATTTAACATTATGCACGACATAATACACGAAGAAATTATTACTAAGATGTAGATTGCAGTAATTTTTGTACATAACTTCTATTCAATAAATTGAAATTAACGTAAAAGAGTAGGTCATTTGGCAGTACTCAAACGTGACGTCACTTTTGATTATTTCATATAAAGTTCCATAGCGGTGATCGTTTTGACAGTTCGAAAAAAGATACTGATTTGACTTGCCAGTCGTCATGCCTATTATTATGGTTGGTCACTGTTGTATGAAGAAAAAAAAAGTATTTGTTTTTACTGGGCACAGTTGTAAATAGTTCCGTAATTACGTCGACAAAGAGTGTGCAAAATGATTTGGCCATCGGAATTAATTTTCTGCCTACGGATCTAATTTAAAAATTTCATAGAAACTTCAGTACATTTTGTACTGAGCACAATTGATATCTATGTTTTTAATTTTGTTGCAACATGAGCTATGTTTGAGTATTGTGTTTACCTGGAACTAGCTTTTCTATAGTTAGGGAGCCAAAAGAGACGAAAAAAAGTCGAAAATAATAACTTTTTTTTTAAGCCCCATACATTTTAGGAAAATTTCTACTCAAATCTGGAGGCGATAAAACTTAAATTAAAAATATAATAAAAATAAGAGTGATAATCAAACATCAAATGGCACTGTTTTGTAACTGTGCCCTCCAGAAAAACTAAATTTTTGAAAAATGACCCATCCTAATAATTATAGAGTTAAGGTTAAGCGTAGTATAAAAACATTATAGATGTAAAGTACAGTATGGGCACACCCTGCCACCCCTGCCTCCCAAAGAAAGTGCCCTTATGCTCCGGCGACAGCACAGGATGCTTAGCCAAGTTGCCAATCGCTAACGCTTAGTAGCGTATCGTAGTTTTCCCTCTCTGTCACTTTTTCATATTAGTCCGACAAAGACAGTTAGCTGCCTTTCGCTTACGATTGACGATTAAGAGTTAGCGATTGGCAACTTGGCTAAGCATGCAGTTACCCTGGCATGCATACTGTTATCTCATTCACAATTGGATTGTTGGTTTCAGAATTGGCTGTTAAAAGTTTCTAAAGGGTCAACCAAATTTTTAAATGATGTGATGTATGTAAATAAGTACTTGGTGTTCTATTCTCTATTCTAATGTGTACTATTCTCACTTACTAATACTACTTCGGAAACTTGAAGTAAATTCGACTCGGGCTACGAGTCTGCTGTGTCCTGTGTCCCTAAGCCTCACTGACAACGGAAATGAACTTATTTAGACCGTCCTTTATACAGGATATAACAAAAATAGTGGTGATCCTTTAAGGAGCCATTCAGTATCGTATTCTGAGTAGAAACAAAAGAAACAAAAAGTTTTGTTTTTGATGAGGCCTGTTGCTCAAATAGGCCAATCCTCCGCAGAAAATGTTTTAATGAAGTAACTACAGTCACATCATCAGCTTATGAGAGTCCACTGCTGGACGTAGGCCTCCCCTATTAACTATGCGTATAGACGCATTAGGAGGTAAATGCCCATAATCGCCACGCTGGGCAAGCGGATTGTCGATCGCAGTAATGTGTCCACTATGATGACGCTGCTGCCCATCATCAATCTTTTATCATAATTGTAAATTACACTTCAATCCCTTAGTCGACCCGCGGCTTCGCCCGCGTACCTACTAATAATCTATTCACTGCGTGTTAATGTTTTCTTACGGTAATGCAACGTAGCTCAAATCCTTTCAAATTTAATATTCTTTTTAAATTTTGTAGCAATTAGTATCAAAAAGGTAATATTTTTTTTAATTAAACGTCTAAAACTCTTACGACACCCGCAGTAGGAGTTGGGGTGGTGACAAAATGTATTCTAACTGCCGTCATCACACGGCAAGTACAGTACAGTAAGTGAAATGGTTCCTTATGGTTCCTATCGTACCCCACTATTGGCAAATAAAGGAGCATTGAAAATGAAACCTGGATGCTTAGCCAAGTTGCCAATCGCTAGCGCTTGCTAGCGCATCGTAGTTTTCCCTCTCTGTCACTCCTTCATAATAGTGCGACAAAGAGGGAAAACTACGTTGCGCTAGCAAGCGCTAGCGATTGGCAACTTGGCTAAGCACCCAGGATATCCAAGAACTATACCTGTACATAGCCATGACCCATCCCGGTGAGCAGTACCCGCACTGTGAGCCGTTAAACTTGGCCAGGGTCGTCTGCAGCGGGTGGTAGCCCTTCAACCGGTTTCCGACGCCCTCTATCGTCGTGATCTCCCAGTCTTGGCATGACGTCACTGATACTAGGCACTGTTGGGTGAAAAATTATTGTCATAACCTAGTTACACAAAATTAAATGTCCCACGATACAGCCATAAAGGAAATTGTATAATGCAGCTCAATTCAAGCTTGTGCTAAGCGATAATAAATAATACTGGTCAGTAGATAGATGGGTACATGTTAGTTATAATTATAAGATTTAATTTGTATGTGTGTACGAGTATAACTGTAAAAATATGTACCTATGTACTTATACTAGAATAAATGATATTCTATTTTTCTATTCTATACATGCAGATACTACTTTAAAACATAGAAAAAAATATTTTGTGATAAATACACAAAGAGCTGTAAAAGCCAGTGCCGTGGGCCACAAATTTCACAATGCTTTATTAATTTGTAAGCCCTCTGAATATTAAACACTGTGGTGCCTTATTTGGAGGTAGTAGTCCCTGTCGGTACAGGGACAGTACGCACAGAGTTGACGCCACCAGCAGAGCGTCTGGGTCGTATCGCAGTGACGACACACGCCCCGTAGCTGCGTAGCCAAGATATCAATTGAATGGACAGTGACAGTTCAATCCCCTGGTCGACGCCCGCGGGAATTTCGAAGAGTTGGGGGATTTGGTGATAGTAGGCCCTGTCGGCACAGGTACTTGGTGCCGCAGGTATTCCAGCAGGGACAGTAGGGACACTCACAGAGTTGACACCGCCGGGTATGTGGCCAGGTCTAGTCGCGGTCACGACGCATGCGCCGCAGCCGCCCTGTCGGCATAGGTACTTGGCGCAGGTATTCCAGCAGGGACAGTAGGGACACTCACAGAGTTGACACCGCCGGATATGTGGCCAGGTCTAGTCGCGGTGACGACACACGCGCCGCAGCCGCCCTATCGGCACAGGTACTTGCCGCAGGTATTCCAGCAGGGACAGTAGGGACACTCACAGAGTTGACACCGCCGGATATGTGGCCAGGTCTAGTCGCGGTGACGACACACGCGCCGCAGCCGCCCTATCGGCACAGGTACTTGGCGCAGGTATTCCAGCAGGGACAGTAGGGACACTCACAGAGTTGACACCGCCGGATATGTGGCCAGGTCTAGTCGCGGTGACGACACACGCGCCGCAGCCGCCCTATCGGCACAGGTACTTGGCGCAGGTATTCCAGCAGGGACAGTAGGGACACGCACAGAGTTGACACCGCCGGGTATGTGGCCCGGTCTAGTCGCGGTCACGACACACGCGCCGCAGCCGCCCTGTCGGCACAGGTACTTGGTGCAGGTATTCCAGCAGGGACAGTAAGGACACTCACAGAGTTAAAACCGCCGGGTATGTGGCCAGGTCTAGTCGCGGTGATCACACACGCGCCGCAGCCGTCCTGTTGGCACAGGTACTTGGCGCAGGTATTCCAGCAGGGACAGTAAGGACACTCACAGAGTTGACGCCGCCGGGTATGTGGCCAGGTCTAGTTGCGGTCACGACGCATGCGCCGCAGCCGCCCTGTCGGCACAGGTACTTGGCGCAGGTATTCCAGCAGGGACAGTAGGGACACTCACAGAGTTGACACCGCCGGGTACGTGGCCAGGTCTAGTCGCGGTCACGACGCATGCGTCGCAACCGCCCTGTCAGCACAGGTACTTGGCGCAGGTATTCCAGCAGGGACAGTAGGGACACTCACAGAGTTGACACCGCCGGGTATGTGGCCAGGTCTAGTCACGGTCACGACGCATGCGCCGCAGCCGCCCTATCGGCGGTGGTACTTGGTGCCGCAGGTATTCCAACAGGGACACTCACAGAGTTAAAACCGCTGGGTATGTGGCCAGGTCTAGTCGCGGTCACGACGCATGCGCCGCAGCCGCCCTGTCGGCACAGGTACTTGGCGCAGGTATTCCAGCAGGGACAGTAGGGACACTCACAGAGTTGACACCGCCGGGTACGTGGCCAGGTCTAGTCGCGGTCACGACGCATGCGGCGCAACCGCCCTGTCAGCACAGGTACTTGGCGCAGGTATTCCAGCAGGGACAGTAGGGACACTCACAGAGTTGACACCGCCGGGTATGTGGCCAGGTCTAGTTGCGGTCACGACGCATGCGCCGCAGCCGCCCTGTCGGCACAGGTACTTGGCGCAGGTATTCCAGCAGGGACAGTAGGGACACTCACAGAGTTGACACCGCCGGGTATGTGGCCCAGTCTAGTCGCGGTCACGACACACGCGCCGCAGCCACCCTGTCGGCACAGGTACTTGGCGCAGGTATTCCAGCAGGGACAGTAGGGACACTCATAGAGTTGACACCGCCGGGTATGTGGCCAGGTCTAGTCGCGGTCACGACGCATGCGCCGCAGCCGCCCTGTCGGCACAGGTACTTGGCGCAGGTATTCCAGCAGGGACAGTGGGGACACTCACAGAGTTGACACCGCCGGGTATGTGGCCAGGTCTAGTCGCGGTCACGACGCATGCGCCGCAGGCGCCCTGTCGGCACAGGTACTTGGCGCAGGTATTCCAGCAGGGACAGTAGGGACACTCATAGAGTTGACACCGCCGGGTATGTGGCCAGGTCTAGTCGCGGTCACGACGCATGCGCCGCAGCCGCCCTGTCGGCACAGGTACTTGGCGCAGGTATTCCAGCAGGGACAGTAGGGACACTCACAGAGTTGACACCGCCGGGTATGTGGCCAGGTCTAGTCGCGGTCACGACGCATGCGCCGCAGCCGCCTTGTCGGCACAGGTACTTGGTGCCGCGCAACTCGCAGTGCCGGCGCAGGTATTCCAGCAGGGACAGTAGGGACACTCACAGAGTTGACGCCGCCGGGTATGTGGCCAGGTCTAGTCGCGGTCACGACGCATGCGCCGCAGGCGCCCTGTCGGCACAGGTACTTGGCGCAGGTATTCCAGCAGGGACAGTGGGGACACTCACAGAGTTGACACCGCCGGGTATGTGGCCAGGTCTAGTCGCGGTGACGACACACTCGCCGCAGCCGCCCTTTCGGCACAGGTACTTAGCGCAGGTATTCCAGCAGGGACAGTAGGGACACTCACTGAGTTGACGCCGCCGGGTATGTGGCCAGGTCTAGTCGCGGTGACGACACACGCGCCGCAGCCACCCTGTCGGCACAGGTACTTGGCGCAGGTATTCCAGCAGGGACAGTAGGGACACTCACAGAATTGAAACCGCCGGGTATGTGGCCAGGTCTAGTCGCGGTCACGACGCATGCGCCGCAGCCGCCCTGTCGGCACAGGTACTTGGTGCCGCGCAACTCGCAGTGCCGGCGCAGGTATTCCAGCAGGGACAGGTCTGAACGCACTTCGCTCCCCACTGGACAACATTAAATACTTGTCACTGATTAATATCAGTAGCCTAATGGCTACCTACGAAATTGGCGTTTTGAATGGAAAATTTTGTGAAAATTTTTTTGATGTCAAAATCAAAATGAACCAAATTTTGCTAGTTATATTTGACATTTATGAGGCGTATATATTTTACGAGCAGTTACCCGCGGTTTCGCCCGCGTACCTACTAATAATCTATTCACTGCGTGTTAATGTTTTCCCGCGATTATCTCGCGTTTGTCTTAACCGATTTCAGTGTGGCGGGTGGTGCTTTCGTTTCGCCCGCGGTTCGTCCGCGTTCTATCAATTTTTATCACGGTCGTATTAAACTTAAGACATTAATTCAAGATGGCGAACTTTTCTTGCAATTTTGACTTTAAATTCCATATGCAGGACTTTTCAGCTTCTCGGTATCGATTTTTATCAACACCCAATCAAAGTTCTAGAAATTTTAGATGGTGATAGCTTCGTTTGTTACCTCTTTTTTACGTTTTGTACCTCGAAATCGTTATGAAAAATCTCTAGGATCCTCAGATACCGATTTTTATTAATGTTTTTATGATAGCTGATCTTGATAATAATCGATATCTGAAATGTTAAGACGTTCCAAGTAATGAATTTGAGGTCAAATTTGCACGAAATAGTCAGCATCTTGAATTTATTTAGCTTGAATCCTTGAAATCTAAATTAATCTTGAAAAAACGACTACGCGCGTGATGCCAAGTTTTTCCATCGCTGGCACAAAGACCTATGCCTATACTAACTATATTCGTAGGGTGGAAAGTGTGGAAACCACTTACAATTATAAACAAAAGTTCTACTGAAAAAAATCTAAATCGATATATTGTAATGTACCTATATGTATTAGATCAACATTATTTAAATATTATTATTTTAATTCAATACAACTAATTACATACAAAAAACAGAGGTAAACAATTACATGTTTTAAAGTCAAAAAGTGAATTCTTGCAGTCAACCTGTATATACAGATTATATTTTAGATCGTTTATTCCATGGTTTATTTAAAATTATAATAGCAAACAATTTGTTTTTAGATATTCTCAACTGTCAATCTATTTCTTTTGATGTTAAAACGTAGACTTAGAACTTTCGTGCAAAATCCCAAAAGTTTGGATATTGCACAAGGTGGATAAGTTTTTCCAAATTAGTTTATGCCGTGGTTATTAATGACTTATAACTTCTTTGAAATACACAAAAAGGTTAACTCCTTGAACTATATTAAGGACCTGGGTGCTTAGCCAAGTTGCCAATCGCTAGCGCTTGCTAGCGCATCGTAGTTTTCCCTCTTTGTCGCACTAATATGAAGGAGTGACAGAGAGGGAAAACTACGATGCGCTAGCAAGCGCTAGCGATTGGCAACTTGGCTAAGCATCCTGGCCATAAAAACGTACATCTTGTTGGTTCAAAAATATTTTGACACCATTCCTTTATTCAGTTTTATCGAGAATAGTCTTACGGGATGATAATATTTTCTGAATAAATTAAGGCCTAGACTTTATATAACATGCCGAAATGTAAAGAATATTAAAACGATTTAAAACAAGCCGTTGCAACTGCACTCAAAAAAGGCAAGTCGCAGACTGAAGTTTCGCGAACTTTTCATATATCACGGCAACTTGTTAGAGTCTGGAATAAGCAATTCAAGGATCGAAAAGGCGTCAACAATAAGCCTAGAAGTGGTCGTCCTCGAAAAACCACGTAGAAAACTGATCATTTAATAAAAAAACTGTCCGTAGAAGATCCGCGGAAAACTGCAGTGACAATCAAGGATGAGCTGAAAGACAATTAGGTACAACGTAAATATTCATGTATCTACTGTCAAACGACGCCTAACGGAGCAAGGGCTTCATGGTCGACGCTCATATAAAAAGCCACTTATATCGGCACAAAACAATAAGGAGCGATTAGCGTTTGCACTAAGACACAAATCGTGGACAAGTACTGAGTGGTCCAAAATTCTATGGAGCGACGAGAGTACTATTTTATTTTTGCAATAAAGATTAAATAAATAAGTTCAATTTAATGTCGTCGGATGGAATAAAGTATGTACGTCGTCCACATAATAAAAGATACGATGTGCGATACCAAGTACCCACAGCCAAGCATGGTGGCGGTAACCAGGGCTGCCAGATCGTATAATTGGATACAAATTTTGTATAATTGGGCTGCTCTATGTATATTGAATTGCCTTGTATAATCGGATACATAAAGAGAAAATTATAAATTTCGTACAACTATCTCTGTCACTCCAAGGACAAAGCCTTTTGTTGTATAATTTTATTGGATTTTGTATAATTTCAATGTCTTGTTTCGTATAGTTTGACCATTGTGACTGGTAACCCTGGCGGTAACGTAATGGCTTGGGGATGTTTTTTCTCGTCACGGACTCGGACCTCTCGTTCGAATAGATGGCATTATGGACCGATTTGTGTATGAAAATATACTTAATACACACATAATGCCTTATGCCAAAGAAAATATGCCACCTCGATGGGTTTGTCAACACGATAACGACCGTAAGCATAAATCAAACCATATCAAGGCATTTTTAAATCGTAAAAAAGTCAAGGTTTTCGAGTGGCCGAGTCAAAGTGCTGATCTTAATCCAATCGAGCACCTATGGGAAGAGCTGGATCACAGAGTGAGACAGAGAAATTATTCCAACAAGGAAGATTTTTTTCAAGCACTGAAGTCAGAGTGGGCAAGAATACCATATGAACGTATACAGAAGTTAGTGGACTCCATGCCGACTCGATGTGCTGCTGTTGAAAAGTCAAAAGGATACGCAACCAAATATTAAGCAAATGTTCAAATGTTGACCTTCTTACAAGTCCGGTAAAATAATTTTATTCAAATGTCAAAATACTTTTGATCGTCCTAAAGTGTATTTTTTATGATTTTCTTTTCAGTTTGTACTGTTTGTAGTTTGTTTTTAGATATCTCAGTGGGAACGTAAAAAGGATAGCGTTAGAAAATGTAATTACCAAATTATTATTAAATATTAACTCAATTCACAAAATACTACATTATCTTTATTTGTCAAAATAGTTTTGATCGCTACTGTATATCCATACTAAGCTTACGCACCGAGTTCCCGTGAAATGGCACTACCTATTCCGATCACTGTTAATAAACCATGGAAGCGATGCTCATAATGTTTTTTTACTGTTTACCCTTTGTACCCTTTTCAAGGGTTGAATTCTGAAAAACCCTAAAAGACGTCTTTACTCATTTATGTTTATTTATTTATTGTAAGAAACAAACGGTCATTTACATTAAGGTGTACATAAAATACTTTATAAATACACCTATGAAGTTTCGGATGAAATAATTTAAAAATCAAGTTTCCATTCACACTTTGAACCCCCAATGCACCCCCTAGGGTGTGGATTTTGGCTTAACCGTTTTTAGAACCTCACACCCTCAGAAAAACCGACGTGCTAAATTTGGAATCTCTAGAAGCAGAAATGAACACAAACAATTAATATTTATTGATATTTTCCGTATCATCACACCATAACAGAGTACATATTTCAGGCCCGCGACGTTAAGTTTTAAAATTATTATTGTATTCGTGATCTACGACCCAATAAACCAAAAAAACGATACCCATGTTGATTTTTACACTTAATTACCCCATTTCATCATCATTTCAAAAATGATGATTCATGTCCGTATTTATTTACTTGAAAGAATACTCCTGCGAAGTTTCGGATAAAATTGTCAAGTAGCATTATTTTGCATAAAACCAGCGTGACTCAGGCGACCATAACCATGGCAATAACAGACAGAAAAAAGTTGATTCACCTTATTATGTGTTTCGGTTTGGGGGTAAGATAGCCGGTGTAGGTAATTACTGGCATAGATAGAGGCAATCCATCTAAGTCCTCAGGGACGGCAGCGCATAGGCGATTTTTTGGTCACTATGTCCACGGGCCTCAGTTCCTGCTTTCCATCAGATGGGCTGAGAGCTCAGTTGTCTACCTTCGTCATAAAAAAAAATGAAAAAAAATTACGTATTTCTAAGTTCGGAATAGGCCTAATGAGTAACACTTTTGTTTGTATATCAATCAAACAACAGGCACTTTCAAATCCTCAGCTGACTCCTATAATCACAAATAATTGCATAGATAAAATTAATGGACCGTGCACGCACTTAGTGCAATAACACTTATTTAGATTTCCTTTGTATATTTTTTATGCGTTACGTGTTTAGTATGTATTATTATAGGTGTAAGTATTAGTAGTAGGTAGGTATTACAGGTGGTTAAAGTTTCAACCGAAAGAAGAATGAAACCGACCGTACGGTTTCGATTGCGGCTTGCGATAAAAAAACCTGTTTCGGAAAATCTAATCTTTAATCCCTTGTAATGTAATGCCGGGTCGTGGACCCGCGTACGAGAAAACTATTAGAAAAAAATATTTCCGGCACACGAGAGGTTAATCGCTCTGAAAGACAATAGTAGATCACAAGGGATCGAATTTATATATTTTCGGCGAGGGCGTTAATTGAAGCCCGAATGAAGCGATGGATTCCACAATAGAATCCCAATCCGATCGTAATAATGAGCTAAGTACACTTATACTATCCTGAGTCGTGATGGGCCCTTCATTTTGTGACACTATGTACCTATGTCTTTTGATCTGTATAGTGGAAGTGTCACGAATAAATGTTTTGAGTTTCTGTTTTGGTCGATAACTGCGGGAAGAGTTAAGAGAACGAGTAAGTACAAGAAAAGGTCATAAATGCCTCGACCAAGTTCAGTTTGTTTATTACGGCTAAAATCTATACCTATTTCATTAATTTTATTATGCAACTACGCAAAACGCTCCGTTGAGCTTAGCCCGACATGCTCATGGCCGCCTTTTGGAATGCAATTAATATCCCTCGCCGGGAAATAAAAACAATTACTTTTAATGGTTATAATGTTTATGCTTTAATATATATAATATATAATCTCCGAATGTATAGTGAAATAAAACCCCAACTGCGTTGCTCTGTAAAGAGAACATTTTTATTACATATTTTTATAAGTACTTAAACAACGTAACATGCAAATTATATTTAAGAACTAAAACTGTAAATTATTACCTGTAAAGAGAAATAACATTTAATGCTAATATTCCACTATTAATATTTTTTATGTATTTTATTACTTATTCAATATTGATCGTAATCATCCTTTGACATTTGACACAACCATCTTACTGTCAAGAGTCTACTAACGTGCCAGACAATGAAATAAATAGGTTGAATGAAGGAATAAGCTTCATAATTACATATATCTATTTAATTGACAGCCTCCGTTACCTAATAAAAACATTTTTTTCCCGATACTTTTTCTGCTTATTTATAGTTCCGTAGTCAACTAGGAAGCCTTATGGTTTATTAGCCATATTTATCTGTTCGTCAGTCCGTCCGCGGATAATCTCAATTCTCGTGTGATATATTCTTGGACAGGTATTTAAAAAACCGGCCAAGATCATGTCGGGCCATGCTCAGTATAGGGTTCCGTAGGTAGGTCGTATCTTAACACGGATTTCATAGTAAGATACGACGTTTCGATAATATTTCAGAGACTTTTCTCGGACTGCTTGTAACTTTTTTTGTTTGTGTGGTACGGGATCATGGCGTTCAGCCACACTAAAATGTAACTTTAAAATTGACCAATATGAGAACGTGTTATTTATAAAAATCAATACAGCAATAATTTGTAACAACATGACTTTATTATTTACTGTATACTGCACCACAGATTAAATATAAAACTTACATTGCACTGCGATCTCATACATTTAGTGTGTTAAGACTTTAATGCAGCGTATTTATTTTTTTATGTTTTTGCCCTGGCCACTAAGAAGGAACTTAGGAAGGAAGGGACAAGCAAAGAGTAAAGTAATATATATGATAGGGACAAGTTTAAAAAAAACCGGCCAAGAGCATGTCGGGCCATGCTCAATGTAGGGTCCGTAGTTATTTAAAAACGGCTGGGCCGATTATGTTCGAAATAGTTTTATTTTAAAGTATTATATAAGCCTACTATTACTATTCATGATTTTTTTCTTATTTTTGAACCTACGGATCAAAAGTTAGAGGGGAACAATTTTTTTTTCTGGAGTGATTATCTCCGAAAATATAGACTTTAGAAAAAAACTTTCTTTCAAGACCCTTGTTATTTTTAAGAGACCTATTCAATGATACCCCACACTATAAAATTACAGGAAATAAAAAACATCCCCACTTGACCGGTTGGGGAGGTACCCGAAAAAAAAAATCTAGTTTTTATTGTACCACTTTGTTGGCATGATTAATATGTATATCTGTACCAAATTGCAGAATTCTAGTATTAACGGCGAGATCTATGTTGCAGACAGACGGACGGACGGACAGACGGGCAGACGGACATGGCGAAACTATAAGGGTTCCGTTACTGCCATCTTGGCTACGGAACCCTAAAAATGAATAGGGGCTTACTAAAATATTTTTTGTTAATATTAATATTTACGGAAATAAACGCTCCGAAAGCAAACAAAATGTGTGAGAGGAGCACAATTTAGAAGGAAAGAAAGAAGTAAATTCATTTTCCCCTCACTATCTCGTAAAGCGCTCGTTTATCCTTTAATACGAGCGGGTAAAAACGCTTTTTACCAACATGTGAATAAAGTAATTTGACATTGCTCTAATTCCTATAGCCCCCTACTGCCACTACTGCCTAGTATAAGTGGATTTGTATGACCGTAGTAAACATGCGCAATCGGAGCTCACATGTTAAATTGGTCGTTCTCATGGGTGACTTTGTAAGCCATTGGCTATATTTAAGTTCCAGAAGTAACTCTATTCTACGATACGTTTCGAATTTGAGTTTTAAATGGTTTCTTTAAGTTAATTTACATTTGGATGAGATTTTTAATCATATTTCCTCGCGATAGTGAGGGGAAAAAAGTTGTATTACACTTGGCGGCAAAGTTTGTTCAACTCTCGTGCCTTGAGACCTTCGCAATGCTCAAGATTCTAGTTTTTGAACCACTCGCTACGCTCGTGGCTCAATTTTGGAATCTTTCGCTAGCTAAGGTCTCAATATTGGCACGTCACAAAATGGTCTCCAATCCAGCATATTGCTGGCCTGTAAACAGTCCAGGCCATTAGTGAGGTCACGGTTTTAGGGAAGTTAGAACTTTTTTATATAAAAAAACCGGCCAAGTGCGAGTCGGACTCGCGCGCGAAGGGTTCCGGACCATTATCAATTTATCATTAAAAAAATACAGTTAAATCGACCTACCTCAAAAACTATAAGATAATTTAATCAAACCAAAAATCATTGATAGAGTTTATTAATGTGCGTAACATATATTTTAATAGAATTTTATATCCCTAGTTTAAAAAATAGAGGGGGGGGGGCACATTTTTCAGACTTTGAGAGCTGATATCTCGAAAACGATTTGCTTAAATAAAAATATCATATCTATATATATATACCTTCATATCATTTTCAAAGACCTTTTTATTAATACCCCGCACGCTTATATACAACTACATTTTTTTTTCTATCCCTCAGATACATGTATGGAGGGCCCCCACCCCAATGGTTTTTTTACAATATAGTATCATAATCATAATCCTGTAGCGGTTCATACAACACATATCCTAACCAAATTTCATTACTGTAGCATTTATAGTTTCCGAGTAAATCGGCTGTGACAGACGGACAGGCGGACAGACGGACATGAAGAATCTATAAGGGTTCCGTTTTTGCCATTTTGGCTACGGAACCCTAATAAGAATAAGAATATTTTATTAGTAGAAAATGGGTGTACATAAAAGATCTTGTTACATAGGTAGTTAGTATCTTCAATTTCAGCCTATCACAGACAAACAAAAGTTATCAGATGATCTGGTAAAGGTCGCAGGAGGCCGCTGGATGCGAATGGCGCAGGACTAGTCATTGTGGCAATCTATGGGGGAGGCCTATGCACGTCAGTGGACGTCTTTCGGCTGATATGATGATCGAAGATGTGATCCAAATGTAAAAACATTTTCAGAAATGCTCACGTCTCGAAAGAATTGGCTAAGAATCATAATTGTATGCCAAGGGTATCCAGTGCACTGAGACATTTTTATGAACAATATTGTATTGATGCACCTTTTGTTTTTGCAGACCACGAAGCAATAGGCAATTATTAATATTTGCGTGCAATTTATGTGTTAATTTAAAGATAACGCCAAAATCTGCGATCGCATCAGAGATCTTTGCGATCAACGCCCATCTGATAATTAGTTTGGTATGACCTAGTACGTATTTAGTCTAGACATTTTAATACTTACCTGGGTGAATCAACTTTTTTGTCTTTTATTGTCATGGTTACGGTCGCCTGAGTCACGCTGGTTTTATGCAAAACTATGCTACTTACATTATGAAAACATGCGTGTAATCCATGTTTGTAGGTGGCCCATTAAAGAAAGGGCTTATTAGCACCAGAAAAATGTATGTTTGCATAGTTTAAGTAGCATAATTTTGCTTAAAACCAGCGTGACTCAGGTTACCGTAACCATGGCAATAACAAACAAAAAAAGGTTGACTCACTCAGCTACAAGTTTTAAAAACAAATAAGACTAAATTAGAGTCACGTGCACAAAAAAAAATCTTATATAAGCTGGCCTTTTTTTACATATTCGTAAAAAAAATACCTACTTTATCGTGGGGTATTTAGGTAATAAGTATTTATTTTATGACAATAGTTTAACGATTACAGTAGGCTCAGCACATGATTGGTGCGACAGTATGTCGCCGCGAGATAGATCTGCCGTCCTTTACTAGCTACATTAACAAAAGAGGGACGGATAGTCTATCTCGCGGTGAGATACTGTCGCGCCAAGCATGTGCTAAGCATAACCGGGTGCGAATGATCCTTTTTTTCATGCAATATAGCTTTTTTTCATTTTTAAAACAGGCCAAAATTGTATGACGTGATTAATGGACAAGCCCTTATGTATGCCTAGGTGCTGTTTTAAGTGGGTGCGCCAAAGTATTTATAAAATTGCAACTTAGATTATTGGAACTCCGAAAATTTTTCTTATACAATTTAACTTCATAATGATCGGTATTTAGAATAATCTTTGTTCATAATCATCATCACATAGAATTATTTATGTTCATAATATTGTTTTTCATACATATTTTTAGAACTAATTTTTATGTTTATATAATTTTTCACTATACTTATTTTGTGCTATATATTCTAATGTTATAGGTATTTATTTTTATCTGTACTGGTTTTATGTATGAATTATTTTTGTTTAATTAAATATAAATCGTACTATTACTGTAAACTAGCTACCTGCACAAATCAGGTTGTGGCAGAGTAGGTAGTGTACTAAACGGGTTCCCTCTAAACTTTTTTTGTCCGAAACGCTTAGGACATAACAGACTTGGTATAATCTATTTTGGTATCAACTTAATGAGACAGAAACATCACTTGGCTTAAATAACAATATTTCGAATATTATTTTGTCCGAAACTATCTTGGCATATCATTAATTATGCCGAGTGTTATAAGACAGAAATTAGATTTGCATTTTTTTTTGGGCATGTAGCCACATGTTCGAAACTTGCCTTTTTCGTCAGGCAGAATTTGCTGTGAGGTTGATAATTTCTGCAGTGAGCGAGCGAAGCGAGCGAACAAAACCTTCCGGGGCAGATCCGACTCTGACAGGTTAGGTTAGAAGACTAAGGCGGGAGCAAAGCTCCCGCCTTAGTCTTCGAGGTTTTTTTTTTTTTAGCAACCTAGAAAGTACTCAGCTAAGTAACACAGTAAGTAACGTATAGAATATTACTACTACCTCGATTATATTGAGAGGTTGTAATTATTCCTTCTCTGTTATCCTAAAACAAACTATGCCGATACTTTTTATGCACATCCAGATTATGCCTCGTCATAAATAGGAGCATCGAAATTATGCTCGAATAATATTCGAACAACTCGAAATCTGCCACAAAGAAATATGCTAAAGTTGAGTATGTCACAACAGTTTCTGCACAAAGCCCATTATGACTACATAGTTTATGTTATTCATAAAAGAATTAAACAATTTATTTCAAATAACTTTATGAGTATAGCCAATCTACTTGACGACTTTAGGAGGATAAAATTTCGAAATAAAAATCGTTATGATCATTGTAGGTAGAAGTATAATTTTTAGTAAGAAAAAAAGTATGAGAAAAATTTTTCGGAGTAATGAATGAATGAATGAATAAAATTTTATTTCGGATAAGTTACAATCCATAGCGTGTTAGTATATCTTATACTAAAGGTTAATATTAAAATTTAAATGAATTAAAATTAATTATAATTATAATTACAATAAATATTGGAATGATGATTATGAGTTAAAAACGGTATTAGTAAAAATATTCGAAGAAAAAATTGTATAAGTGCCAATATGAACCCGTTTTAAGTACAAATACTATCATAATATCATAGGGCGGCAGTGCCCCCCCCCCCTCAACGAAGTCCTCCGTGCCTGGATCGAGCTTGATGGACTGATTTAGGTATAAGGTTTTTTTTTTTATTTATATGTGTCGAGTAAACGCTAACGTAATCGTTACGTACTTGCCAATGCCAACTTGCGGTACAGCTACGGACGTACGATGAATGTACGGCTGCTGAACTGTAATTAAATAACTTTTTTCTACTCGTCGACTGTAATGTTGGAATTATGATTAATCATCAACTATCATATAGGCTGATGCCTATGATAGTTCACTGCTGAACGTAGGCCCCTCCTATTAACTCCTATAAACGCATTACATAATGCCCATAATCGCCACGCTAGGTAAGCGGATTGGCGATCGCAGTAATGTGTCCAATATGATGACGCTGCTGCCCATCATCAATCTTTTATCAAATAGTGGTCAGGGACACTTCAATCCCTCAGTCGACTCTTCCGACACCCGCAGGAGGAGTTGGGGTGGTGACAAATGTATACTTACTGCCGTCACCACACGGCTGATTACGTACACAAAATTATTATCATATACATTTAAATCGAGTTCGCAATTCAACTGTAATGAATTCATAAGCCAACGCTGTAAGCAACTGAAATAAATTTGACCAATCACGTGCCCGCAAAAAGACATCAACGGGCGGCCACCTCAGGATCTGCACTTCGTTTCGGCGTATTTATTTCATGGTTTATATTTGTTTACTTATTTTTACTGACTCGCAGAAAAGGTATTATACACAATAGTGTTATAATCAAGTTTTTCCATCTCGTACCTAAAGGTGCATTTAGAGTTTAGACCAAACGAGCATTCACTCATTCTATCCCCCACTGTACAAAATTCGTTCGTTACACAAAACGTGATTCGTCGAAATTTGTTGATTTCATAGAGTGGGGGATAAATGCACCTTTACTTAGGCCACACAGCTTCGTGGGCAAAACACGGTACTTGACTGAAAAGCACTCTATTATAACACGATTCTGTAAAATACTAATTAAATATTAGATCAGATTTTAACACTCGATTACAAGCCACATGGCATAGTCGGCGTTTCGCAATGATATCATTCCTTTAAAGAAGCGGGAAGGCGTCTCCAAGGCTAGCCAACTAGTTCAAGGTTTTAGGTTGGTTGGATGTCAGATTTCTAAACGGGATTGTTTTGGTTTAGGTGACCTTGGTTGAATTGAGAGAGCGAAAATAAGCTAGGTATTACGTTCGCAACGTAACCTATGTCTTCTAGTAGACTTGTAGAGGTACCTATTTGTAATTAAATAAAAGCAGAGATTATATATATATTGTTATTTGCTCTTTATTTAACTATTCTCTAAGGCTAGGTGATTTACAATATTGTTCCTTAGTCATCGGAAGCCCCAGTGTATGTACCTACCCCTGGAATGGCGAGAGTGTATCTATCTTTTATTCTGTATTAGAAAAAAATAAGACAAATAATATATTTCGTGATAAAAAATGATTTTTTATTTGGTCGGCTGTCCAAATAGACCAATAGAATGGGTGCTTAAAATAATCACCACTATTGTGCCCTGTAGATATTTATATGTATCATACCTTACTTTGCACAACACAAGCGACACAGGTTAACTGGAGGAGATCCCTTGCAGGGATAAGTCTAGCAATGTACTGAGAAGAAGTTTCATAAGTTGCGAAACTTCTATAGAGAATGTTCTCAGCAATTTAAATTTCACAAGCAATCTAATCATGCTAAAACCGTTGTATATTCATGCCTTTAAGGCACTGGTCTCACCGCGAGCTACTAAGCTATGAACTATCGGCTATTTATTTATTTATTAAAACAAATGTTTACATGACATTACAGTAGAACACCAATGCGTCATGAAACTAAAATTATACAATAAAAAAAATACAATACAAATACAAAATAGAATATAGAAATAAAAAACACATTAATTAGATTTAGGCAGCTATCAGCTATCACCGCCGGGCGAGTATCGCCGTGTCTCTTTTATTTACACGGGAGTGCGTATCTTTTGTTCGTGTTTATAGCCTGTAGTTCATAGCTGAGTAGCTCGCGGTGAGACCAGTGCCTTAAGGTATATTTTATGCCTTGCTTATACTTCATTGTGAAATACAATATTCTTCATAACACTTTTTTATAATTTCTAATGGAAACATTCTCAATGAGAACTTACTCTTAAATTCTCATGGAAATTCTTGCAAAATTACGAGTATAATTCCCGCAATTTTGAAAATGTTCTGCAACTTTTACATTGCTAGATCAGTCCGCCTTTGTGTCTACGTGAGTGGCCTAAGTAAAGGTGCATTTAGACCAGACGAGCATTCGCTCATTCAATCCCCCACTCTACGAAATCAAGAAATTTCGACGAATCACGTTTTGTGTAACGAACGAATTTCGTAGAGTGGGGGATAGAATGAGCGAATGCTCGTTTGCTCTAAATGCTTGATTATAACACTATTGTATCTACCTGACTAAATTATTGTAAATATGTGTATTCTTACCAGTATTTTGTGTACAATAAAGAATTTACCCAGTTACCGTGGGACTAGTTCGGTTTATGTATTTATTTGTCTCATGACATTTATTTATTTAATTATATTTTATACCTACAATACTTCCGTCTATTACTTATACTTCCGTCGCTGACTCTGGGTACCCAGGCCGGCCAGACCAAACTCAATGTTTGTCAAGATTATTATACCAAGAAACAAATGAAGTCTTCACTGTAAATCTGACTCAGCGAATAGTTGCAGCCAGGTTATTTGTAGGCGTTATTGTTTATTATTAACTCGAACTCGGTCCCACCCATTCATTTGGAATTGGATACATATTACATTAAGTATATCGGTATAGTAGACTACTGTGTGCCGTGCCCCCCATGAACTGCCTCCGTAGGATTAACGCAGAGTTAATTTTACAAAAAAATCCCAAGGGTTTTTCCATTGCGTTACCATTTTTTCATACAATTTGTATGCCGGTAACGGAATGGATAGTTCGAAAAATGTATGTTTTAGGGATATTTTTTTTCTCTTATTAGGATCGGAAGAGATCACGATTCTGAATAGAAATCATAAAAAAGCACCTTTTCTGCCCTCCGGCCGGCAAACAGCACATTACCGGGTGCTGCGCTAAACTAAGTTGCCGCCTGCCGGCTCCGTTGAGCAGGAAAATAGTATACACACCTCGGCCGTTAAATAGGAAAGACTCGGATCACATGTTTACACGTCGTCCGCCACATTTCCCACTTAAACGACCTTGGCATGTAATCTACTAATGTTACAAAAAGGGGGGTCCAACTCTGAAAAAAATGGCCCACTTGCTCCAGCCAGTCACTGCAAAACGTAAAACAGAATAATCAATTTACAGTCCATAATGTCCCCATGGCTGTTTTAACTACAAAGAACTATCGTATATAACAGCGGAATCCGATTTTAAAATGGCTACTTCATTTCGTGCACAAGCCTTAGTTTATTCAAATGAAGTATAAGCACTAATCCAGAAATTTCTTTTCTACCAACCAAGTAAAGTTCCATAACGTTCCACTTTATTACCTCCAAGTACTGATGACCTAAATGGCCAATCCATGCCATTCATTCAAAACAAAACATAAAATCACGGGAACGCGTAAACGGCTACACGTGGCACACGCATCGACACACGGGTTTTAATGTCAAAAGGGGATAAGTGACAATGTTTTGATCGGTGGAGAGAATCACTGTTTTAGGGTTAGATGTTAGTCAGCTGGAAACCCTCAGGTACACAGTTTTTTTTTTAATGATATTTTTAGAGCGGAGAAATGCGTTACGCGTACCGCCCGGGTGTGGGCGCCTGAATCCGACTTCCGTTTCGCTAGTGAGACCTAGGTTATGGTATACCTACTAAAAAACCCCCTCACATATGACTCCTCGTCGCCTTTTTGGCGGGATTACGAGAACGCTTTCGCATACATTCGCACACCCGCCGGCCGGAGCTGCTAGCGAACAATTTCTTCGCGGATGTCCAAAGATCCGCCGCTGGGCCCGCCAGATGGTTGGACGCGCCTTCATCCTCGGTCTCCATTGTGAAATAGGTCGGACCCTCCCAAAGCCGCCACAAGGAAATCGTGGGTACCGGAAGATTTCCCGACACCCGGTGGCATATCAGGTCCATGGTTGTGCCTTCGGCTGCCGAGGATAGGGCGAGCGGCAACGACAACGCCGACACTCTTCTTCTTCTGCAGCCATCGACCCCGCTATGGCGAAACGGCCCCGTCAAGATCGCAGGGAGTAGGGAGAGAGGCACTCCGTAATACCATCACGCCTCTCCCCCTGCGATGTCGCCTCGGTCGCAGAAGATAAGGACAGTGGCAACAACAATACCGACTCTTCCCCAGCGGACCACCTCCTCGCGTCCTAAGTGTAAGCGGGCTCAGCGAGCCCACCCGGAGCGTCTTCCTGAAGAAACCAGTCTATCCTGGGTGCGTCTTTTTTACGCAGTAATATTACTTTTACCCATCTAACCACTAGCTGCGTGGTGACGACCGCAAGAATACATTGGTCACCACCCTAACTCTTTCCGCGGGTGTCGTAAGAGTCGACTAAGGGATTGAAGTGTCACTGACCATTCTTGATATAAAATTGATGATGAACAGCAGCGTCATCCATCATAGTGGACACATTACTGCGATCGCCAATCCGCTTGCCCACCCTGGCGATTTTGGGCATTTAACCTAATGCGTTTATACGCATACTTAATAGGAGAGGCCTCCAGCAGTGAACTGAGATAGGCTGATGATGTATCTAACCATGTAGGGTGGGAAACTCGAACGAAAAACTCCTACGGCTTCGCCCGCGTTAGCATACTACCACAACGAGCTACAGAACCCAAAGCAAAAGAACTCAGCATTTCGCCACTGTACTTACCCAACCTCGTATCTGCAACACTCACTTGATAGAAAAAACACCACTATTCAGAGTGAAAGAAAGGTGACATTTCCATGAATTGATCTGTAGGTTCGAGGTTGTGTAAGAATGGCGACGATTTACTGGAAAGAGTGTTCGAGAAACCGATTAATCGGCGACACGCCGTCGGGAAGAATCGACTCGGTGTGGGAAGTGGCGTGATATTCTGATGAAGGCGGGAAATAAACATGGCCGCGTCACGTATGACTATCATTTTCGCTTTTTCGTAGGTGAAGGTAGGTAATATTAGACTAGGTACCGGAGATTGTAACATCAGTTACCAATTCCTTGGTGTGTATGAACTCTTAAAAATGAAGCGTTCAGACAGGGTTGATTGGTAGACCGATGCAAAGCTTTAAGGTAAAGTAGGTATAGACCATTTAAGCCATTGTTGTATTTGACGAAGTCTGACTATTTTTTTTTTAATTAATTTTTTGGTGTTTTTGCCAAAATACCCAAAATTTAAAATGCACTGCTAATTTTTGAGCAAGTTAAGCGATAAACGTACTATTTTTTATTTTATTTTATTAAAGTTACGTGTAAACAATCTAACAAACCATAATAAAAGCTTCTGTTTCATAAAAACGGAAGCTTTTATTTACAGAATTTAGTTAATGATCCAAAATTTTAAAATGTTAAAATACCACTTTTAACATCATAAAAAAAATTAAGTGTGATTTTTTTGGTTCAAACCTCTTCGTTTCAAAACCAGGTCGGGTAGTACCTATCGTGTTGGTAGGTAACTATATAGGACTTACCTACTACCACGATAGGTACCACCCGACCATATAGAACAAACAAACCACCACGACGGGTGGTGGGTAGACCCGATCGTATGGAAGGCCTATTAACTTATAAAATAAATGGTAATTGATGTTAGTATCGTGGATTGCTCGTTATCCACTCATTTGCTTTGAAATCATCCGAATCATCAGCCGAAAGACGTCCACTGCTGAAGATAGGTCTCCCCCAAAGATTGCCACAATGACCGGTCCTGTGCCACCCACATCCAGCTTTGAAATGTTGGAGCTTTATTCGTATGTAAAATAAGAGTGACAGCTGGTAACCACAGTTACCAAAAGCAATTCAGTGTTTATGGTTGTCATTTACACGCAGGCTTGCGTATTTTTTTACGACCTAGTGCTGTATTGGAACATCATTGTAATAAAAATGATTTTCTTAAACTTGCTACGGAATGTTGATGTTACTTACTTTAAATTAAACCCGGAAATACTATGTATCCGGTGGCATATGCTAAGATGATATGTAAAGAGATTTCATGTATTTATTTCACACCTGGGACTGCAAAGAAACTGTATTTTGTTTTGAAGCGTCAAATTGTGACACTATGTTTTGACATTCAGCCACAGAAAAAAAAATAACCTAAGAACTAATTTCTATACAACCAGGTAAAAGGATACCTCAAACAGATTTAAAAAAAAAGTTAGGCGCGAATGTTTTTTTAATACTGTACTATTGGTTTATTTACAAATCAAATAGTATGGTTCGGCGAAATCAGTTCGTTTTATTTCATGGCAAGTTTGAGAGAAGCACTATACAAATCTCGGAGAGAAACAGGGTTACAGGCCGCGTATTCCTATCTGGCCTCAGTTCCTTCGGCCAGATATATCTAGTTGGCCTGTAACCCTTCGTTTCCCGCCGTCCTCTATAGTCATGTACTAATAATTGACTTTGATCCCGTCAGCAGTTAATACTGGCCACCGGAACATTTTTGTAATAAAGAATTATTTAATCGGCTCTGACCCAGTCAGTAGCTATATAGTATATACCTACTGACCACCTTGCGTTTTGTCATTCACATTTTCATTAGACACTTTTGCGATCCACGAATACGTATTTTAAATGCATGCATGCATGCATCAGCCTATGATAGTCCACTGCAGGACGTAGGCCTCTCCTATTAACTATGATATACGTATTAGGAGGTAAATGCCCAAACTCGCCACTCTGGGCAAGCGGATTGGCTATCGTCGATCGCAGTAATGTGTCCACTATGATGACGCTGCTGCCCATCATCAATCTTTTATCAAATAACGGTCAGTGACACTTCAATCCCTTAGTCAACTCTCACGACACGCGCAGGAGGAGTTGGGGTGACAAATGTATTCTTACTGCCGTCACCGCACGGCCGGACCACCACACTCGTGCTGTATTGGAACATTATTGAAACAAAAATTATATAATCGACTTTGACCCAGTCAGTAGTTATACGGTGTTTTGTCATTCACTTTTTCATTAGACACTTTTGCGATCCACGAATATGTCAAATGAATCATGTTTATTGTTTACACACAACAGCAAAAAACAAGGCAATAGAGGCCTAATAGGCTGACACCCTTGCCCCTGTAACAGACCAGCTCAGCTTACCGACATTAGGAATCCATCAAGATTTCTTTACAGCCGCGAATACGACTCTTTACGCGTGGTAATG
>JALPQI010010580.1:0-28757 GCA_025490895.1 Thaumatotibia leucotreta
CATCCCCTATCCCTGTTACACTTATGGGTTATTGTATAAGTGTGACAGGGAGGGGGGATGTAGAAAGTGTCTATTCGTAGACGGAGATGGAGCGATTTTTAGGGAAGTACCGAAAGGGAGGGGCGAGTGATGTATTATTGAGGGCTGAATATGGCGGGGGGTTGTTTGCAACGGGCCACTTTGCTCACAGCGCTAGCCGCCATCTTTCGCTGTGCATTTCGCGGACCATAGACCATAGGCGCGACTATAGACTCCATAGGTCATAGACCATAAGCGTGATTATAGACTATAGGTGTGGACTGATCATAGTGATGTGTAGTGAATGAGTGAGTGATTAATAAGGTGGGTGATTTTTTTAAATATTGCCTATGTAATAATAAAAATAGCTGTGCGGCAGTGATTACATACAGGTTGATTTTTTACTTACCGGTCACAGTTTTGAGGCTTAATTCTAAGGTCATATTGATGAACTTTACTACGGGACCGTCATCCGAAATTCCGAACCGAGAAAAAAAATGATGTTCCATACATTTCCGCCTACTAATATCTCAGAGTTTGTATGGAACATCAGATTTCCGGTGAATAAAAAATCATCCTGTATGTATTACATATGTACAGCATAAATTTGTTTTTGATCCATTTAATTATTTCCAATAAGTGCCAGTGACCAAATGGTGTTAATTGAAATTTTTAATTACCATAAATAATCATGTGATTATTGCGCGAAGGAATTCTATTAAAATTAATAGGCTTATCTTTATTAAACATTTATTGAGAAAATACGAGTATATCAAAAAACTTATTCTGATAACTTATCTAATATTATATTATATTTCTAACAAACCGCCCAGCTTCGCTGAAACTGATTTGCTGATACTAAAACTTAAAATTCTTGAATCTCTCAATCGATTAAAAAAACACATCAAAGTCCGCTGCGTATTTTTCAAAATATAAGCTGTGCCTATGTATGCAGGGTGTTACACCACCCACTGAAAACCTAGAACGGGGTGAGTTAGTAGGTTATACTGAACAACTTTTACTATGGAGCTAACCCAGAAATCTCCAAAAAAAGTTTTTCATACAAAATGTCGTTATCGATCGGTCACAATGTATTAAAAAGACAATGTTACACCGCTGCATTATTATTTATTATACAGTAAATAGGGACAGACGGCAGGAAGGGACTTTGTTTTATTTTATACTATTGCGATTGATAAACCTCCGAAAAAACCCATTAGGCCGCAAACCATTTTATCATCGGTTGCTTAAATTTTTTCTATTGCGATTGATAAACCTCCGAAAAAACCCATTAGGCCGCAAACCATTTTATCATCGGTTGCTTAAATTTTTTCTGAGTACATTTTTTCTTTATAATCCATTTAGTTTAGTACATTACGACACAAGTGCGAAAAACATGAAATTCGGAACGAGTGGCGATGTTTTAAAACACGACCGATAGGGAGTTAAGACGTTTTTTAGTTCAGATGGCCCTCCGAAGTTTTGGACCTGACGTAAAATGACACACTTCTAGCACCTAAAAAGAAAGAGCCTAAAAAAAGCACCATCTGTACTACAAATATTTATTTTCAAAATCTCTACTACAAAATCTTCTTAACCTAACCTATATCTAAGATTGGCCAGCTAAGTTACTTTACCTCATAAGCAATTTTGATATTACCATTACTTTCTGTTGTTTATTGCAATTATGTAAGTATGAAATTCGTTCGCGAGTCCAAATAATTGTATCATGTATTTCACATACAAATGTAGTTTTTTTTTGCTTTAAAAATAAGGTAAAAAAGCTGTCTTGAACTTGATAAGTCTAACTAACGTAAAATAAATCTCAGCAAATATGGATAAAAAATAGGATAGGAAAAATAGGATAAAAAAAATTGTACAGATCTTTATTAGTTAAAAAACTTTAATAACGTCATTAATATGGAAAATCTCTTAACACTTCAAAACGAAACTCAAAACGATTTTAAAAAGAGTTAAGTATTTTTACATTAAACAAAAAAACACGTCTTAACATTGCATTGTAAAGCTAAAGCTAAATCAACAAACAACTTGTAGATAATGAGCTTATTAAAATTGTATTTAACATAAGAGCCTATTATACCATCTACGAATAAAATAAAATGTAATGTATCTGTTAAAAAGGATTCTGATAATTTTTATATTTATTCGGGGATTGTAAAACAGGGTCGCGTTTTATAAAGTTACAATTTATAATTTTGCTGTTCGCCTCTCATTCTAGCCAATATGTGCGTGCGTTAGAGAGGCAAACAGCGAAATTGTAAAATGTAACTTTATAAAACGCGACCCATGACGTAATAGTTATTTATGTGGCTGGCGCATAATAAGAGGCATTAAACATGAGTGTGGTTTTATGAAACGAGCCGTAGGCGAGTTTCATAATAAGATCACACGAGTGTTTAATGCCTAATTATGTACAATCACATACATAACTTTATCTACATCCATATCATTAGTTTAGAATGACAATTTACCTTTATTTTCATTGATATCTACTAAGTAATTACCTCTAAATATAAAAATTCAAATCAGTTGAAATCACTCAATTTGAGTAAGGATATCCTAGAATTATTGAAAAAAAAACAACAAAAAGAAGTTGACTTCATAATGTAAAATTAATATCATGACGACGATACTTTAATGTCAACATTATGATGCACTGTACTCTGCCTGTACTTTAATGTTAACATTACGATACAGCCACAGACACCGGTCTCTTAATATAGGTCATTACATTACCGCTTCTGAATACATAACAGGGAAATTATGATATTCCTGTAGATAAAGGTTACTTAGGTAAATAAACGCAAAATGTAGTGGAAAGCGCTGCTACGGGCTACGCCGTAGCGCGCTACGACTAGCTACGGTGCCTACAAGGCTCTGACAAAAAGCGGATCTAAGGCCTTTTGATGTTATCTATTTTGTATTCATTTGAAATAATACAATTATTAGCGCTAAATATCCTATCCTATTTTGTTACCAACTTTTTTAACAACACAGAATTCAATTTAATGTTGCTTTTATAGATTGCGAATTTGAAATGATAGTCAAAAATAAATATTTTGAATCATACAAAAAAATGGTAAAGTAGGAAAAATTAAATGATTTAAATAAATTAGTGTACAAACTTTTGAGATTACCATAGAAGTGCAAGTCCATTGTCAGATTTAGGTTATCAAATACATATCATCTTTTCGATGGACATCCCTAATGTTAAGGAATTCATGTACTAAATACACGGAAGATTAGAATCGGGCTCAGGGTGCTTAGACAAGTTGCCAATCGCTAACGCTTAATCGTCAAGCGAAAGAGAGCTAACTGTCTTTGTCGCACTAATATGTAAGAGTAACAGTGAGGGAAAACTACGATACGCTACTTAGCGCTAGCCATTGACAACTTGGCTAAGCATCCAGGAAACCTAAATGGGTCATTGTCAGTCGGAAAAAACAAAATTTGTTCACTCGGCAATGGCCCACCGAAAAAAAGTTTTCAAAATCCGGCCAAGTGCGAGTTTTACTCGGGCGCGAAGGTTTCCGTACCATTATCTATAAGGGTTCCGTTTTTACCATTTTGGTTACGGAACCCTAAAATTGTCATGAAAATTCTTACAATTACTATTGTACTTCGCATTCTGATAGTTGAAATACTACGTATATCTTTAGTGCGGGCGGGGATGTGTGATGCCTCGTCTTACCTCCTATTTAAGTACTTATCTATATATAATATCAATTTCTCTATATCAATTCTTTCATCAAATTATACTGATGTTCACTCAACTTTGCAGCTTTGCCTCATTATAAATTAATATTAAACTCCACAGAATTGATGTAAGATTGACTGGATTCACCAAGCAAAGAGTTTATCGTAGAAGGATCTACCTTAGGTAGCTCCGCTAATCTGCGGCGTTTAGACCTTTTGCTGCAGTCCATGAAATACTTTCTAAAATGATGACCACTCGTTGAAGAACAATTACTACCCGGCGCTGCTTGCTGCACGATACTATTTACATTTTCATTCGATAGATTAATTTCAACGCTGTTCAGCCAATCACTGTATTTTGTCAACATACGAGATTTTGATCGCTGGATCTCTTTCCATTTGCAGTCTTTTCTCTTGCATGTGTGAGAAATCTTCTTATGTAAGTTATCGGTAATAATTCAAGGGAAATATTTTTGTCTGGGGAGAAGGTCGTGACCTGGAATTTTCGAAAAAATAGAAAGAAATGGTCTCTTGGGGTGATTACACAAGTGACGTCACTTATGAGGTGGAAGTGGACGGCCTGCGGTTGAACCGGCATACCAATCAGCTGGTGAAATGTAGCCAGCTTTTGGATTAGTTGTGTAACTTAGTAAATATAATTTTATAAAATTTAAGTAGGCGAGAGTGTAGTAACCTCTTTAAAGTATTTAGTCTCTCAGAAGATCTGTCGTTTTTGTTATGTTGCTAGGCAACTGTCTAGCTGTGAGATAATAAATTGTGTTCGTTGGATTTGGAGTATTAATTAATTACGTCCTTATAAAATATAAATATAACAATCACAAGATGGAGCGACGACCTGGTAAAGGTTGCGGGTGTCCAATGGATGCGGACAGCTCACGACCGATCTTTGTGGAACTCTCTGGGGGAGGCCTATGTCCAGCAGTGGACGTCATTTGGCTGATGATGATGATGATGACGGTGAAGTTATCGGTATTGACATTTTCAACATCTGGCTGTAACTGTGATATTGTTTGAAACATTTGAAGAGTTCTTTCAATGTTGCAATTGGACGTACAGGGTGGACCAAAAGTCCGTTAACATTTGAAAAGTCGTTTTGATTAATAAAACATGTACATAGTTTAAAAACGTTTATTTACTGTGAAATAACACACATGGGGGTTTTATGTTTTATAAATATTTTTTTATTTATGTAAAAGGGAACCAACCCACAAGAATTTTTCATTCTAATTAACACCATAAATCAAAATAAACAAGTCAATCTTTAAAATGACAAATTCATGTGGGTTGGTTCCTTTTTGCGTCCAATTGATCTTCTTAACAGGCAACCAAGTCTTAAAACCAAGAATTGATGTCAAAGATCATTTAAAATAATAAAAAAAATACTTAAATAAAAATGTAAATTAGTCTTTTCGTAGCATGTTCTACGCATTTGAACGCAAGGCGTAGACCTCTTCTATAGCCCACATTCGCTAGTCAACGCAACATTTCTTAATTTATTCGTAAAATTGAGTTTATGATAGACATTATCATACATAAGTTATTACTGGCATCGGCCGGCATTGTAGTTAAAAGTTTCGATAAAAATCAATAAACTCAAATAGTATTGCGACTTAACTGCCTTGACGTAACACATCATTAATAAGTATACTATGTATTCATAGTTAAAAAAATACTCAAAATATTATATATTTTGAGTACGTACCTTTAATTTGAATATCCATTGCAAAACAAACAAGTTTTTTCAAATAACTCGTGTCGCGTATTACGTTAATGAGCTTCTTGATGGCACTAGTAACAAGGACTTATCCGTTGTGTTCACTTCAGATACACAAACATAAATGTTATATAAAACTAGTTGCAATTATTTTTATACCATGACTTAATACAGCGTGTATATTTGATATAACTGCAAACTTTAGGGGGTCTTAGTACAGGCACAAATTAATATCGCAAAATTATTTAGATAAAGCAAACTTTTTTCTTTCATATAAAATAATTCAGCACGCAATGTAAAGCTTTGTTCTTGTTTGTTGACAATAAACATCGTAATATCACAACTGTCACTAGTGATAAGTGTACGCCGTACATTGTTGCTCAAAAAAAATCTAAAATTAATTACGCCATGGTAGTTAACGCTAAATTAATAATTGTCATAAAAGTTAGACTATAATACTTAAATCTACGTCTGGTTACAATATGCGGCTATATTTCATATACACACTGTATAACTAATAGGTAAGTAATTAAGATTAAGATATTGGTATTATTCCATCACCGTCATTGGAGCTCTATGACCTACTACGGTGCATTCTAATCGCGGTTTGATAATAATATAAGTAATAGTTCATTCGGTTTACGATATACTTAGATTTGTAAGAAATTCGCCAATGTCGGTCACACTTCACAGATCGAACAATTCACAATGTCAATAAACCTACGTTTCCGACACCACGTGACAAACACAAAAACCTTTTAAAAAAAACAAAGTTCCGAGTTCCGCCTTGAGATTATCGTAATACCGTGATAATGATCGGTAATCCTTCCGCAAACATTGTCGCCCGCAAACATTGTCACCCGCAAACAGACCAACCGACAGACCGACAAACAGAAAGCTTTATCGATGCATTCCTAATAGTGGTTATAAAGAAATCTTTTTCCTACAGGGTGAATTTTAGATGTTACAAAAGTCGCAAACTGTGATAAAATAATATACCTAAAGAATAACTATTATAATAATTACTAAGCCCTTATAGAGTAATAATAAAAAAATTTACACGTCTTCAAGAATAAACGATTACTTAATATTTTTAGTGCGCTATAGCCAGAAAGCAACTGAAGTTTAAGTTTACTATTAATATTTTTTCCGCTAAGGTCTATAGAAATGTTCTACAGAAAGTTTTCCGTGCGATAATGATAATCTATATGTCAGTAATTTTTTATTTGTTTCTTCTTTCAATTAATTATCTATTAAGTGTTCAACAAATTTATTTGTTAGCTTATATTTTTTTATTTGTATTAATGTAGATATCCTATTAAATATGTACCTACTTAGCTTGCTTAAATCGTATCGGGCTATTTAAAAAAAAAAACTCGATACTTACCGACATCATCGGATTGCTCAGATTTATTATCATTTATCAAGGATGTGTACCTTGTATGTTCCCGACAACTACTTGCTTGGTGGCTGCCATCGCCTCCTAGCGGATGAGGCTTCTCGCACGATGGCTCACTAGTTTTCTCCTCTAGTCCGCTCCCGTATTCTGTTTAATATTTTTTTATTTTTTGCAACAATTATTATTGCTTAGTGTTTTTTATCTTACCAGATCTGTAACGCTTTGGCTTGTCAGCTGTTAGTTGTAGATTTAATAAATAAATAAATAAATCACCTGTCATTAAAAGCCCTGTCATAATCACCCTGTATTAGCCAGGTACTATTTAACATAAATCCTTGCTCGTTATGTAAATATCACAGAAAAAGTCCCGGATCTTCGCACCATCTTGGAAGGGTTGTTTGCATTGTTATTGATATGTTTTGCGTAGGATTATCGGAATTCTTAAGTAGTTTATTGTTAAACAGCTGAGCTGGGTCGCGTTTTATAAAGTTAGAATTTACAATTTCGTTGTTTGGGTCAAAATTATTTTCGTTGTCTTGTTTCATACCACTCTGTCACGCTTTTGGATGCTGTTTCGATTCATAAATATAAAAAAATCCAGTGCACTTGTATTTCTTTTTCACTCTAGTTTTTAATCCATACATCAGAAATTGAAAATAAAACATCGTCTCATACAAAAATCACCACATTCACCACTGCGTTACGTTTTTTAGGGACACAAAATAAGACAACGAAAATCATTTTGACCCGTTTGCCTCTCTAACGCACGCATATCTTCACCCGATTTAGCGCCAATGGGATTAAAGCGATTAAAAGATAATTTCGAAAATCGGTTCACGATTCTTAGATATTGAGAAACATACTTACCTCCGAAAAAAAGGCGTATGAGAACCTACTCCTTTTTGAAGCCGGTTAAAAATAGTTAATAAATACTCCATTTAACTTTGATACATTAAATATGTAACCTGCTACCCTTTTCCAACCCTTAAGGATTAAGACACCCTTCTAATTTCCCCATCACACAACAAAACGCGATTACCTCCGCGCTGTCACCTCGCACCTGGGTCACCCACGTCACTCACGGGGGCGGTCACTGAAGGGTTATTCTTATTAGCAAGGATCGGAAAAACTACCCTGTTCCGTGCTGTTGAGACTACCTTGTGTTGTTAAGAAATAAGATATCGTTTATTTTATAGGAATTATTGAATGCCTAAAGGATAAACCTAAACCCTTTTTTTGGCAATGTATCTTGTAAGGTAAAGAAATATTTTTCGACCCACTTTATGTATTTCTTTAAAGACAGAATTTTTACTCTACACTACAGCGAGGAGGCTAGAACGCACGATATTTTTTTTAATATTGCCAAGAAAAGGGTTAACCCCCTTATTCATAAACGTCTCCTAACTTAGCAAGCCCCTGAGTATTGTTTGTCCTTTTCAGTCTTATCAATGTTTATAGGATAGAAAGGGACAAACAAAACTTAGCTGAAAGTTAAGTCAAAAGACATTTATGAGTAAGGTGGTTAATAAATAAATTTGAATACCGAATATCCTTTTCCCACGTGTATCGTACAGACGGCCCTCCAAAGTTTCGACCTGACAAGAAATGATCCAATTCTCGCACTAATTTGTAAAAACCGGCCAAGTGCGAGTCGGACTCGCGCGCGAAGGGTTCCGTACCATTATCAATTTATTATTAAAAAAATACAGTTAAATCAACCTACCTCAAAAACTATAGGAGATAATTTAATCAAACTAAAAATCGTTGATAGAGTTTATTGATGTGCATAACATATATTTTTTTTAGAATTTTATATTGCGTAGTTTAAAAAATAGAGGGGGGGGGACACATTTTTCAGACTTTGAGAGCTGATATCTCGAAAACGATTTGCTTAAACAAAAATAAGATTTATAAACCTTCACATCATTTTCAAAGACCTTTCCATTAATACTACACACGCTTATATACAACTAAAAAAAAAATTCTATCCCTCAGTTACATGTATGGAGGGCCCCCACCGCAATGGTTTTTTTTACAATTTAGTATCATAATTCTGTAGCGGTTTATACAACACATATTCTTACTAAATTTCGTTACTGTAGCATTTATAGTTTCCGAGTAAATCGGCTGTGACAGACGGACAGACGGACAGACGGACATGACGAATCTATAAGGGTTCCGTTTTTGCCATTTTGGCTACGGAACCCTAAAAAGCACCATCTATCTGTTTTGAAAAATATTTTTACTAACAATACATGGTGTAGGTCTAATACGGGCGAAGCTCTTAACAAGGGTTAGGCCATAATAAAGTACATTTAGATAACTTTTACTTTAAATTAGAGTAACAAATAATACGGCGCGCAATTTAGAGCAGCACACTCAAATTAAATGCTCGTTGACAGCTAATTGACAAAAGCAGATGTCATTGCATTCAGATCAAACGAGCATTCGCTATTCTATCCCCCGCTCTACGAAATCAACGAATCACGTTTTGTGTAGCGATCGAATTTCGTAGAGTGGGGGGATAGAGTAGCGAATGCTCGCTTGGTCTAAATGCACCTAAAACTGCCATATCAATATTAACAAACGTTCATACCTAATGCTGCTCCGAAAATCCTTAAAAAAACTGTGCGGTCGTAATTAAGTGCAACTTAAAAATCTCGTAATCCATGATTACACTAATGAATCCCGTGCCTGGTTTAGCCCTATACTTGGAAGAATTAAAAAAAATCGTGCGTTCTTGCCTCCTCGCCGCTGTACAGAGCAAAATATTCTGTCTTTTAAAAAATACAAAAGGGCAGTTCTATGCGATTATTCAGTCGCAACAATCAAGTCATTACCATTCCCAAATTATTGACGAACTGCGTATAAATAGTGGAGTCATTTTCGATTATCTTGTAGCAGACGTATGTTTGTCTGCTATTCTGGCATAATAGTCTCGTTTGCTTTTATAAAACGGTAAATAAAGTAGTGACGGTAATGAACAAAAAAAACGCGTGACAAAATCGCATAGAAACACCGAAAAAGTGGGTCAAAAAGTATGTATCTTTTAAGATACACTGCTAAGTTAAGGGTTTTATCGCCCGTATTAGATTTACACATTGTATAGCGAAGTCTCTACTGCATAGAACAGGGTTGTCTCTAAAATGACAGGCGTTTGTCCGATGCTTATTAGCATTGGATGGGTTACAAGGCAGGGGTGGCTTAAATTAGCGAGTTTTCTTTGAAAGGTGTCGGCGTTTTTTATTGGGAGGGAGCCCTACTGAGACCTCGTCATGCATGTGACCTTTGATTTATACCCAATTACGGTTTTGTAAAGAAGTGCTATTAATTGCTGCAGTTTATATACATAATAGAAGGTATTCTATATATTTATTATTTGTTTTAACCTTTTATTTACACACATTTATGTTTTCCGTTACATTTACGTCATCATCATCATCACCAACCTATGATAGTCCACAGCTGGACGTAGGCCGCTCCTATTATAATTATGCGTATAAACGCATTATGAGGAAGATACCCACAATCGCCACGCTGGGCAAGCGGATTGGCGATCGCAAGTGTAATTTTACTCGTTGGGTAACGTACTTTCGATATCAGTTAAAAGTATTCTGATATCTCTCATATTTACGGAATTATGGCCTGTAAACACTTATCAATTACACCCTGTATAGTAGGTACCCTACCTACCCATCTCTGTACTACATTATGTAGATAATCGCGTCATCCCTGTCCCTCATGATTGGGCAAATATTTGAGATGCGGCAGACAGCCCGAGTCACGTGACGTCACTCGCCGGCGATTGTTCGCGGGAAGCGGCGGAAAATGCAATGTCGATAATTAGGATAGGGTTGTTCGGTATATTACACTGTGTGTATACCAATAGTCCGTAGAATATAAAAAAAACAAATATGGCTGACCTTCCATAGCATTTGACGTCTTTGACATATGGTGAAATACGCAGATTTATTTTTACGTAAAGAGGTATCAATAATTTTAATTAAAAACGTACGCGAACTCAAGAAAGATTTTAAGTTTTGTTATAAAACCAAGATTGTGTTCTAAAAGTGCGTGCATGGAATAATGCAAGTTTTTGGGTTAGTTAGGAAAAATTTTTTTTAGATTATACTCATTGGTATTTACCACAGAATTATATTTGGATAGAAGAAACAAGTTCATTCATTTGTATGGCGGCCGAGCGTGTCAGATTTTGTACTGAAGTTGTTACTTGCCTATGATTTTAAATATGTCTCAGGCCCTTGAGTATTCATATTTTTTTGTGTTGTTGCAATTAATATTACTTAAGGAGGCATTATTAATGTTTTTGTTCACTTCGACTTACAAAATTTGACGCCCGAAAGCTGCAAGCTGCGATTAAAGACGGTCAACTCAGTGGATTTCACTGAGTTCATTTGACACGCTAATGACATCTGTGGTGCCATTGGTCCCATCGGAACCATCTCGTCCCAAAAGATTTAAAAAAAATGAAAATTGGTTCACGATTCTAGGAGATTCGAGCAACATAGGTACACTTTTTTTATTCAGTCGAATTGAGAACCTCCTCTTTTTTGAAATCGGTTAAGAAAAAGGGCATATAGGTAGGTACCATTGGTAGGTATTAATGAAAATATCATGAACGCTTCATCCTAAAATATATCCGCGAATATTTAAAGCGCAAATTTACAATAGAAAGTGATAGTACCCACAAAAACTACGCACGCTCCTAGCGAAAGTGTCGTAAGTCCCTTTTATCCGATTCCAAGTTTGCAAAAAATATTTCCGACGGAAGTATCAAACGGAGTAAACTCAGCGATGCGTTCGACCATAAACTATTGTTGTAGATGTCATTCATAGATCATAGAGTAGCTTAAACGATGCCAATGAAGCGGCAATCTTTGTAGATAAGTATAATATTGAGTAGTATAATGCGGTTTGCGTAGAATTCGCGCAATCGCAACTCCGGAAGCGTGTTTTTGTAAAGGGTTTATTTTTTGCTGTCATTATATTGTTGATGCTAATGTGGGCAGGAATTTTATTGTCGTTAAGTGTCGTGGCAATCAGTTAGATTTGAATACAGATTGTGGGATAGGTGTCAAAAAAAATTATTGATCAATTCAAGGGTAAAGATTCTGAAGACAGTATTTCGTAAATAGTTCCGCAATAATTTTGCATGTTTTTGCATATATATTATATGATAAAAAGTACCATTTGGTACTTTTTATCCCCTAATAGCCCTTAATTAGTAAGTAATTGAATTCATTGTAGGTCGGTTACGTCAGATATTTTGCATAAATATTTATATTTGCAGGTATAATCTAATCTTAGTCATAGCGTAAAAATAACAATTTAAATCTAATTATTATTCATTAAGATAAGATAAGATATTTATTTGCAGAAAATAATGTACAGTATAAGATGACAGGTACATTAAAAATAGAGATCAACCATTTTATTACACAGTAGCATGCAAATCATTGTGGTACTTATGAACTAAAAACTAAACTAAATTACAGCAATTTCACTTGTTTGAGTCAAAAGTAACAGCTGGATTTTTCTATGTCATAATTGCCATGTTTAAATATACCAATTTCATGGAAGTTCTTAGCTTCATAATAAAATTGTGCTGTCACTTTTTATTAAACGCTCGTTGAAATTATCTACGATCTTAAGTCCTATATCATTATTTTTTTTACAAACCCAAACCGATCCTTTCAACTCAATTTCACCAATACCCAATTTTTCCAAAAGGCTCTTTGTCATAATTTTTGTCAATCGATAAAATCATAACCGTGAAATCTCGATCTTTTCGAAATCCGAATTATTCATTCTGATAATTTCCTCTCCACGTCACCGATAATCCTGTCAGCTGACAAACCCAAACCACTTACGAGCAATAAACAATTTGCGATCCCAATAATGGACGTCAAATTACCAGCACCCCCAATCTTACACCAAACAATCGACCAAAAACCAACCAAACACGAGCCGCATTCACTTTGAAAGCCCATTACCACGAAGGTTCTTCTAAAATTGGTTGAAAGTAATGACCTCTGTCGACAACATAGGATTATCGGATTGAGAGCGAGACAGCTACACCACAGCGTAAGTGTGAAAGAGTCGTCGTCTAATGAGAGGCGTCTTGCCTTGACAGATGTCACGGCGTTGTTATTCAAATTTTTGGGTTGTGAGCGTTTTGCTTTTGGCGTAGGAAAGCGAACAATTAGTTTATTTTATTTGGTAGCTGGCGGTGACGTGTTAGTAATTCGTTAAGGATTTGTGGTAATAGAAGTATTACTTTATTCTGCTTCTGCTGTAATGTTTTATTATTTTATTTACCTACCTTTCTTTCAAGCTGAGAAAACTTGCATTTAGGGTTCCGTAGCAGGGCTGGATTGAGAGGTTTGAGAGGATTCGGGGCAACAAAGCAGTGGAGGCCCCCTGGCCCCCAATTATTTTCCAAATAAAGTAGACATTTTTTTTCAGTTAAGTTTTTCAATATTTTTTTTTTTGTGGAAACAAGTATAGATTATTTTATCATTTAACAAAACGAGAATTATCTGAAATTAAATTTTAGCGTTAACGAACGAAATCTTCCGAACTTTTTTCGCCGAAAAATCGTTGATGATTTCGCTGAAATCTAGTTCGAAAAATAGATCAATTTCAATATTTAAAAAAAAATTACTAGTGTTTACTACTTGGAATTTGCAAATTTTTTTTTTCGAAATCTCTATTGTGGGGGCCCCTCGTTAGTGGAGGCCCCGGGGCTGTAGCACCCTGTATATCTGGATGCGACTATACTCAGGATATAGATTCTAAATGAGTTTCTAACAAAGCTATCTCACATCTTATTCAAGGCGGTATCAACGAATCTCCGATACGAGTCTCTGACGTGTCAATTAGTTAAGTGATACTTCAATGTGCACCGATTTCTTTAATATGTATACTATCGTGTGCTTTATCGCAATAAGGTAACTAAAAAATAAACAAAATATACTACTTTTTATTAATTACAAAAACACAAGAAATAATTACATCACAGTAAAATAAAATAAACCTTAAACATAAATTATAATTTAAAAAAATTGCCCATTGCTGGCCGCATTGCCGCACTGGATGCTTAGCCAAGTTGCCAATCGCTAACGCTTAGTAGTGTATCGTAGTTTTCCCTGTCTGGCACTCTTTCATATTAGTGCGACAAAGACAGTTAGGGTGAAGACACATTTATCAGCATGCGTACGCATTTTGTGTATAGAAAATGTCAGTTTAGTATGGGACCGCGTCCAGTTTTCCGGACGCGTACGCATGCTTACACGTTTCATACTTTGTCAGCCTCCGTAGCCTAGTTGGTAGTGTCTCGGTCGTGTCCGGGTTTCGTGTACCCGTTTCCGTGTACCCGTTTCTTTGCTACCGGGAAACGGGTTTCTTACCCGTTTGGAACATGTAATTAGGAACCGTGTAATTAAGACACGAATACCCGTGTCTGACCCGCCCTCAATGTGTAGTGGCATTGGCAATCTAAAACATAGGTTCATAAACATCGGTTTTATATTTGAACAAAGTATTGAACCGCATTTAACCACTAACAAAGAAAATTTCTAGCTGCGTAATTCGTAAAAAACTTCGAATTTTTCGGTAGGTATTGTTTAGTTTCTGACTTTTTACTAAAAAAACATAGGCTTTTCGGATATTCCATTGCAATGGATCCACAAGACTCAAGCTTGGAAACGTTTCTAAGTGGAAACGTTTCTTGGCGTTTCGTGTCGTTCGGGTTCTTAGTACCGCTGGTGTTAAGGATTCGTGTACCCGTGTCTGCGGGTAACACGGATACCGGTAGCCCTATAGTGACCCTGCCTACGAAGCTGGAGGTTCCGGGTTCGAATCCCGGCGAGGGCATTATTTGTGTATTTATTTATCACAAATATTTGTTCCTTTGTCATGGCTGTCTATGTATTTAAATAACTATATGTATCTATCTATTATATATATCGTCGTCTGGTACCCATATCATAAGCCTTAATTGAGCTTACCGTGGGACTACGTCGATTTGTGTAAGATGTCCCAAGATATTTATTTATTTATACTAAACGGCCAATTTTATTAGATAAAATGCGTACGCATACTGATAAATGTGTCTTCACTTCACCCTTAGCTGCCTTTCGTTTACGATTGACGACTAAGCGTTAGCGATCGGCAACTTGGCTAAGCATCCAGATATTTTTACACCGCGGCCGCTCGCGGCGACTGTATACTTCCTTATCTCGAGCGCGACGCGCGACGAGACGTGCTAGAGTGTCGGAGGGTGATAGCATAATGGTGATTGAAGATAAGGTGATATTGAGAGCTGAGGGGTAATTAGGATATTGACTGATAAGAGATTAGGACCGGTAGCCCTTGTGAAGATACCCTCTATAAAATATATTGCTAAAGATATTCAAAGCATAGGAAAAACACACGTCTTGTACGGTAGATTCTTCTGCTTGGAGATATACCTAGTATAGGTAGAGGTAAATTTTTCGTAAAATAAACTTAAAAGTTGAAATCTCCTTCAAAAAACTAAGATTTTCGGAATTTTATTAGTGTTAGAGTAAAAACACCACTTCATCACTAATACATAATTTATTCATTGGTTAACTAGGCAATCACACAGTAATTTTAAGATAGAGTAACCGCGACGCGCCATATCCGTGTCATCTCTTTTGACAGCTCGACCGACGCCGTAAGTGAAGTGACATGCCAGTGCTATCGCTAGTGTTGTACCGGGCTAATTTCCTTTCATTAGTTATTAAATAAGTCCAGTATAAAGCAAGGAGCAAGTACAATGCCACAAGAGCCAATCTTAGGTATAGGTTAGGTTAGTTAGTTTAGTTAAATTTAATTTATGTATATAAATTGTACAGTTTTGATTTTAATAAAAAAATAAGTACGTACTTACTTCATTTTTGTGTGGGATGTATAAGATGAATGAACTAGTACTTGAATGAACTAGGTTGGCGAAAACAAAACATGCGCTCCGAATTATTAATCCGAAGGACTACCCAACCACGCCTGCGGCTCGCTTCACAACCACTTGAATTACACCATCGACAGCCCACTATTACCCACTTTAGAGTTTGTTCGTCAAAGGCACGTGAGTTGTATGGACGTGCATTGCCGCCAAACGCCAGACATTCCACAAAAATTCTATTCAATAGTAGAGTCAGTTTGGAAAGTAAGGCACGTGAAATATATGGACACGCCTAGCTGTTAGATGCATTTAAATTCCGCACAAACTATTCAATAGTATTCGAATTACAAAAGCTGCAGCGGTCGTTGAAAAAAGCAAAAACAAAACACATTTGAAATTCGAATTTTGAATTGATTTGCCATTGCAAATTGGTTCTTTTCTCTTAGGAAACAAGGGATATTGGAAGTGCAATACAATGCACCTCCTTGAGTGAACAATGGTTTAACGGTAGAATTGTTGGCACAACAACGCCACCTGGTGGTGGGATTGAAACAATGCGGAGCTTTTAAGAATAAATTGCTATATGAGCAATTCTTTTTATTTTCGCCACTAAAATGAAATATGAAAATTTGGGTAAATTTTATACTATTTCTGCTCAGATTCACGAGCTGATTCCATTTCCGGCGAAAAAAAAACTGTCCCAAAAATTTCATATGTACATATTTCGAATATCCTCTTTGTGTTACCGCCATAGAAGGTGTATGGAAAATAGTAACACAATAGGAAAAAAAATCATAGGACACTTTTTTTTTCGACGGAAATGGAATCGGCTTGTGATTCTGAGTAGAAATAGTATAAAATTTACCTAAAATTTCATATTTCATTTTAGTGGCAAAAATAAAAAGAATTGCTCATTTATTACTTTTTTTCGATTGCGTTTTAGTATCCTCACTTAATTGTCGATTGCAAAAAAACATAGTCAACACCTTAATCAGATCAAAAATCACGAACGCGTCAGTTATGTTACGAAAGTTAGTCATACAAACTAACGACAACCTTCGGCAGTAGTAAAAGGAGGCAAATTTGCTATGATGACGAGTATTGGTACAGCGTCGGGTACTAGTACTTCCACAGTAAATAAAAAAACCGGCCAAGTGCGAGTCGGACTCGCGCTCGAAGGGTTCCGTGCCATTATCATTAAAAAATACAGTTAAATCAACTTATCTCAAAAACTATAAGAGATAATTTAATCAAACCAAAAATCATTGATAGAGCTTATTAATATGCATAACACATTTTTTTTAGAATAGTATACCTCGTAGTTTGAAAAATAGAGGGGGGGACACATTTTTCAGACTTTGACAGCTGATATCACGAAAACGGTTCGCTTAAATAAAAATGTGATGTATAAACCTTTCAAAGACCTTTCTATTGATACCTCACACGCTTATATACATCTAAAAAAAAATTATATCCCTCAGTTACATGTAGGTATGGACTTATGGAGGGCCCCAACACCAATTTTTTTTTTACAATATAGTATCATAATTTTGTAGCGGTCCATACAACACACATCCTTACCAAAGGGGTTTGGGTAAAGTTGGCGTCGTTTTTAAATTTTGGCGGCCACTCATGAAAGTGGTAAATTTGAAAAGAGCTTTAAAATAAACTTATTTTATTATTGAGTGCATATAGCTAAATTATATCGGAGCCGAGATATCATACTTTAAAGTTTTATAGTAAAGACACACATTTATTTTTGAAATGCATCGGAATGAGTTAAAACTACTATTGTGTATGCCACGTAAAACATAACCTTAACTTACCTTAGACATAAGGTTCTTTTTCGGTCAATGATTATTTAGAGATAGTCCCTTTTTTCTTTCACACGGCGATTTTATGACGGATGTCGATGAACGTTCTATTGAACTTAATTATGTAAAAGGTCTTATGTCGCATTTTAAACAACAAAATAAAAGAATTCATATTTTTACACTTTATGCGTGTTTTTTCAGGTATATAAATAAATGTAGACATGCGAATCGTATGTTTTCGGGTAGGTACCTAATAATAACATTAATTAGGTATCTAATAATTTACGCACTGGGCACATATCAAAGCTATTATGGTGAGCACATCAAAAACGGATCCTACGTAATTGAGGTATACAAAGAACCAAATTTGCAAGATTTCTGCGACCAAAATCCCGATTGCATCGATCCGTGGCTAAAAGCCACGGATCGATACATCGAGAGGCAAAATACAATCGCGGCACTCCAACAGAAGACAGTATTTTGTTTATGTTGCTGTAGATGGTGGATTACAAGGCCCAGAGGCAATATTAGGACATTACTATTGGGAAGAGGACCTTAGGCTGTTGCTCACATGTAAAGTCAATTATATGGTTCTTGGGATGGGGTAGGTATCAAGAACATCTTGATCTTGAGAGAGTGATTCGCCAAGATAATATTGAGAATGAAGTTTACGACGAGCCAGAAAATGTGTAAAAAAGTAATTTAACGTAATACTAAAAATTACAAATGACGTTATCTGGGAAAAGGGACGTTATTGTCATTGGCGCTTACGGCGTTATGAGCCATGTTTGTATACAAATACGACGTCACCGGACGTAAGAGCCATCGACAATAAGGCCCCTTATCCCAAATAATGTCACATATGTTGTGTTGTATACATAAGAAAGCATTAGTAACAATTTCAATCTAAAAACTAATCTAATTAGGTACATTTCCTACTTGGAAATATGTTTAAACATTTTGCATGTGTGCATCACATCTGTGTTTCCTTATGGTGTAGTCAGAGGGTGAACCGTCTATTGAAACCATTTTGCAACATTTTTAATGTTCACTAAACAGACAGCATAGAAATCGCATAAGAAAATACAGTTGCATTTTCATATACCTAAGATCTTCTTTTTTTAAGTAGGTTAAATTAACTATTATACTTTAAGGGCAATATCCTTGTATCTTCGTTAGTAGTATTATCGAGTTAAATAAGCCTGTAGTCATCTAAGCTGTCTCCTAAACCTGCCTTAGTTAGGTATATTCACTGGTCCAATAACATTATTTGAAGGGCCATATCTTGGCTCCGATATTACTTACGGCAAAACTTATTTTGTAAATAAGCTAGTCTAAGGTAGCACTACAAAATAGTAGTAACATAAACGATGGCCGCTGAAAAAAAAATGACGCCACTAGTCCATACAAAAATACCCAATCCCCTTTCATCACTGTAGCGTTTATAGTTTCCGAGTAAATCGGCTGTGACAGACGGACAGACGGACAGACGGACATGTCGAATCCATAAGGGTTCCGTTTTTGCCATTTTGGCTACGGAACCCTAAAAAATCAAATCGCGTATAAACATATTGCGATACAGCGAGGAAATGCTGCCGCCAGAAACATCCAGCATCCCCGGTATAATGACACTAGGGCCAATCTTAGATATACCTACTCGTAGGGTAGGTAGGTTATTTGGATTTAATTAATGTATATAAATTGAACTGATTTGTAAATAAAGATGTTGAAAGTATAAAAACATTCGTAAACCCTTTTGAAACAACGAACCGAATCGTTTCTATTAATAAAATTATAAAATGGTCACTTTTATAAAATTATACCTACCCTATTACAGAGATGTATAAGATACCCTGTACAAAGTATTTGAGATACAAGTTACAAGATACTTTAAAAAAAAATATTTCAGATACCAGATGTAAATACTTACCTAAAAAGGTATCTGAAATACTAGATACAAGATACGTATCTTTCAAATACTTTTTAAAGATAAAATACTTTTGAAAGAAAAACACATTTAATTTTAATTCAACTTCAGTTTATTAATAGATTGTGGATAACTTAACAACTACTAACCTAAACTTTTCCCGGTCTGTTCGCAATGAACATGAATGAATGAATGATTTAGATTCATACGTATTATACTATTATTAATGAATAATGAGTTAATGACGAACAAGGACTTACGTTTCCATGTTCGCGATCCCGAAACACACAAATGCGATATTTTTAATAATTATTTACTATTTCTATACAATATGCCCATGAGGAAAGGGGAAAAAATTAACAGCGGATTTCTGACCAAATTTGAAGCTAAAAATTTTCTGCATTCAGTCTATTTTAAGAGAAAATTAGTTTTTTTCTTAAAACTGTTTTAGACCGTTACGCTTTGATAAAGGCATTTTAGGAAACAATTTTGTTACCATGTTGTATTAGTCTTGTCACACTTAATTGACAGACATTAAATTACCAAAAAAATCTTTAACTACCTAGCAAAAGTAAAAAAATCTTTAAAGTTCATTTTTTGCGATAGTTTCATTAACAAAATCTTTTTTTTGTGTATTGAGGCATTTAAAACATCATAAAAAAAAATTTTTTTTTGCAGATTTTACCAAAACTCATTTAACATTTTTTGCTTCTCTTAGTCTCAGGAATATGCTGTTAGAATTTTTCCCTTTCCTCACGGGCACCTGAATAACACCATACCTACAACACGTGAAATTTAATGAAATCTTTGAATGACGCGAATTGAGTGACACTAGTAACCACAGTGTTGCCAGGTCCGTATTTAGCTGCGATTCCATTTCGGTCGCAAAAAGATCTATCAAATGGTTTCCGACAACACGCTGTGTTCAGAAAGAAAAACTGGGAATTTAAAAGTATCTTCGGGAAAAAAGACTAATAGCTAGATACCAGTAAAAATGTATCTAAATATAAGATACAAAATACAAAAAATAAAAAGTATTTCAGATATAAGATATAAATACGTATTTTGTATCTTGTATCTGTATCTAAGATACTTTTATCTAAGATACTTCACATCTCTGCCCTATTATTGCAAACACTATTTTATTGCCAACTTAACAAACCCAATAAAACAAAAGCCGGAATTAAAAGTAAAAACTAACCCGTTCCATACGCTCGACTTTAACCCGCACAATGCCCGGAGCATATTCTAACCCCCCCGTGCTTTGTGCTCGAGTGCGCTCCACGATTGAGAGGTGACTGCAAATTAAAAATATTTGAGTTGTTTTAAGTGACGTGTGGATTTTTGAGAAGCAAGGGCTAAAGGCTTAAGGTTTTTGTGAAATTATTCTCGTAACCAGGGACCGGCACCGTTATTTTCTCCATTCAAAAAGAACGGTTCTTTTTTCGTTCTATTTCGTTCTTCGGTATATAAATCGTAAGGTAATGGAGTAATTAAAAAATATGATATTGCAAATTACATAAAGCTTTGAGCAGGACATATTATTGTATGGAGAAAATACCGGTTTCCGGTCTCTAGATTGTAGGTATGTGTTAATTGTCTGCTGAAATGTTAATTTTACTTTGTTTGGCCCTGAATTTTAACCTTTAACAGGGGCATTCCACAAGAATGTCGCTTACGTGACGCTTATACTATCTATGGCAGCTCAAATCCTCAAAGTTAGAAAAAACTGTGTGAACGTGTAAGTTCCGAAATATTAGCACACTAGAACTCGGGTTCATGTCGCTTTTAGAAGTACTAAAAGAATCGCTGCGTTTGCCTAGCCGTGGTCTCCACTCGAGCACTTTTCGACCCCATCGACCATCTGCTCTGTGTGCAATGTGGCCTGCCCATTGCCACTTCAGCTTGCTAATCCAGATTGAGATCCAGATGTCAGTAACTTTAGTTCGCCTACGGATCTCCTCATGATGGACAGACGACCTTATGAAGGTCGCCGGGACACGCTGGATGCAGGTCGCATTTAACCGGTACATGTGGAGGTCCAAAGGGGAGGCCTATGTTCAGCAGTGGACGTGTTATGGCTGAGATGATTATGATGATGAAAAGAATCGCGTTACGTAAGCGACATTCTCGTGGAATGCCCCAACACACAACTGACTAAATCATTCGATTCCAGACAAAATCACGCCAAAAACTTTGTACAGAATACCCACCCTAGGTTACTACTACGTGATCGTCACACAATAGACCTCTGTTTACCGACGATCGAGTTGAGTCCCCAAGGCGCGTTCCAATTTGCTTAAAACAAGCACAATGGTACCGCAGCGAGGGAGAAAAGGGGTAGCTGTCAAAGAGAAGTGGTTTTACACATGTCATGTCTAATTATAGTGATTGCTTGGGAGGTTGTGTAAGTTGTGCTAGTTGGAGTATAAGTTTAAAAAAATCTTGAAACAATTATACTCTGTTTGGTTTGGTGTTTATAAAAAGATAAACAATCTTGCAGTATCTTTTTATTGAAAAATGAATATAAAAATCCAAACTAGATACTTAATGAATCAAAAACAATGTAAATCACTGTATTTCCTTGTTATATCACTACGTAGTATAAAATAAAGTCATTTTTTCTGTCTCTATGTCCCTTTGTACGCTTAAATCTTTAAAACTACGCAGCGGATTTTGATGAGATTTTTTTTAAAGGTAGAGTATTTCAAGAGGAAGGTTTTTATGTAGGTACAGTACCCGTGCGAAGCCGGGGCGGGTCGCTAGTTATGTATATTTGCTAAAACTTATTTCCTGCTCGTAGTTTTCAATAAAAAGTTCAATAGTATGGAAAAGTCAATTTTCCATGTACGTTTTCGATGTTGGTCCCATACTGAAAGTTCATCGTAATGGTTGGTAGACTCGGTCGGTAGCGGGAAGGACCGTCGTTCCATGCCATCCTGTATTTTATTTGCTCGAAATTGATTTATTGTTACAACAAAGGCTTTGTAGCCTAAAGTAAGGCTCCAGAAACTGTCAACTTTAACAAATGTATTTGTTGATAATAATGAATGATATATTGTGATTTGATTTTTTTTTCTTTAATTCTAAAATAAAAGATAGATTTAAATGATGATGCAGGAAGGGTTAAGGTACGAGTTGTCATGAAGTCATGTAACACGATCTAAACTAGATTTTGTGCCTACTAAGCTTCTTAAGAGTTCTAACTATAAGGCAGCAGAACTTCGAAATCCGCAAATTTCAAGAATTTGTCTCTCTCACTCTAATGACGTCTTCATTGGAGTGACAGAGAAAAATCCACGAAATTTCGATTTTCGCGGTAGTAGGTCTCCCCTACTTTATTTGAACAGAAGAGAGTTTTCTATTTATAACTAATCATGTTATTTTTTTACAATGACAACGCAATCTATAATCTAGTCTACTAACCCTACAATATTGTCCCTTTCGGTCTTATATAATTATTGATAAGACCAAACGGGACAAACAATACGTTAGGAAACGTTTGTGAATAAACGTTTGTCAGCCTCCGTAGCCTAATTGGTATTAGTGACCCTGCCTAAGAAGCTGGAGGTTCCGGGTTCGAATCCCGGCGAGGGCATTATTTGTGTATTTATTTATCACAAATATTTGTTCCTTGGTCATGGTTGTCCATGTATTTAAGTATCTGTATGTATCTATCTATTATATATATCGTCGCTTAGTACCCACATTACAAGCCTTAATTGAGCTTACCGTGGGACTAGGTCGATTTGTGTAAGGATGTCAAAACATATTTATTTATAAATCTCTAAAATGTATTTGGATTACCGAACACAGATTAACAATGAATCCATTGTCCGCAGAGCCGCCACGCCGCGCCGCAAGATGCAGCCGTTCCAGAGCCGCGAGCCACCCCCCTCCCCCGACCGCGCCTCCTCCCCCGACACCCCCGCACCCCCCGCACCCGTCCTCAACTTCTCCATCGCCCGCCTCATGGAACCTGACCGCAAGAAGTCTGTATCACCAGAACCACCGCCATTCTTGTCCTATGGAGCTCAGCTCTTGGATTCCGCTTTTAAACAGTACATCCCCGCTGCTAGAAGACAGCTGTCTCATTATCCTTTGCTTTACTATGGACCTGATCTGGTGTCTTTAACGTATGCCCATCAGCTGCAACTACCACGACCACCGCCGTCACCACCCAGACAACCAAGCCCACGACCCGCTACTGATGTTGTCTCCTCAACTACCGGCCCTACTCCTTCACCAGCGAAGAACAAGAGCTTCGCTTGTGGAGACTGCGGTAAAGTCTTCAACGCACATTATAACTTAACAAGACACATGCCCGTCCACACTGGAGCGAGACCATTCGTGTGCAAAATCTGCGGAAAAGGGTTCAGACAAGCCTCAACTTTGTGTCGACATAAAATCATTCACACGTCAGAGAAACCCCACAAATGCCTCACATGTGGTAAAGCGTTTAACCGCTCCTCAACATTAAACACACATGCACGTATCCACGCGGGCTATAAACCATTTGTCTGCGAATTCTGCGGCAAAGGCTTCCACCAGAAAGGGAACTATAAGAACCACAGACTGACCCACAGCGGTGAGAAAGCATACAAATGCAGCATCTGCAATAAAGCTTTCCATCAGATATACAACCTAACGTTCCACATGCACACACATAACGAGCGCAAACCATTTACCTGCAGCATTTGCGCGAAAGGTTTCTGCAGGAATTTTGATTTGAAAAAGCACACAAGGAAGCTGCATTTGGGGGCAAGCTCGTCGAATAACGATTCGTCTTTGGATACGCAAGATGAGTCCACGCAAGAGGCGAGTCCGGAGGAGGCCCGCGCGGCCTTTCGGCCTTTCTTGGCCTCCCCTTACCCGAGGCTGCTGGACGCCCGCTTGCCAGCTCCCAACACCTTCTTTTCGAAGCTGTTGTGACCCGCGGCTTACTTCAACAGCTTTGGAGAGAACAACGATTGAAAAGTGCAAGGATTTTGTTAGTGAAATGTTCGGTGTTACACGTTGAATGTATTTATGAGAAATACCAAGTGTCGATTACAAAAAAAATGTACATAGTTAATCGTTCATAGTAAAATTGTACGTAAGGTAAGATGGAACGGTTTTTTTAACGGGCTAAGACAAAAAGCTACCTGTATATACTGTGCCAGTAGGACGACTTTTTGACTTACCCCGTTAAAAAAACCGTTCCATCTTACACCACCTTACTTTATATAGTTCGGTTTTGTTGCGAAAGTTAGCCACACAGACTATGTGGTATATTCTGTCCAACACCCTTTGGCAGTAAAAAAAAATACGGCAATACATTGTGTATCAAGGGAGGTAAGTACGGAATTCCGCACTTACCTCCCTGACACAATGTACTAATGTTAGGGAGAGACAACGCTCTAAAGCCGAATCTCTTTCCAGAGACCGATGTGTAAAGTTAACTTTATCGCCGCCGCCGGGTGCTGTAAATTGATTCGCTTTCTCGCACGATTTTATGAGCGAGGGATACATTTCGTCTACAATCACTGTTTATTTATTATACTTTTTCCTATACTGATGAATCAAAATTAGAGCTGCATCTGTTGGTGTTGTCTGATTGTTATTTAATGTTCAAAATTTACCAAAATTTGTTTTTTTTATGTGTCCATTGCAAAAAAAAAGTTGGTACTTGCATAAGTTCAGGTTGCTTAGACAAGTTGCCAATCGCTAACGCTTAATCGTTACTAAGCGTTAGCGATTGGCAACTTGGCTAAGCATCGGGCTTTTAATGAAAACAAATTTTTATGTCACATTTTAGAATTACGAAGTTACCCATGTTGTTTTGTTTTCAATACAGTGTGTTGCCATGGCCCGGGCTTTTAAGAAAATAGGTAATAAAATACATAACTATACTAGCTATCATTTTCAAATATTAACAGTTGAAAAATATTTAAATTTACTCTAAAATTAATTAATTTCTTTATTTCCTAATGTAGTAACGTGTTTTGTTTAAATGTCAAACTCTGCAAGTGGCTGCGACTTATTATTATTGTCAAGTGCTAATTAACGATTAATTTTGAAATACATTGCTACTCACTTAATTTTCCATAGAATAGGTATTACTTTTACAATTAAATTTTTTAATTAAATAATGCTCTTCCTTTGACTGCAAATCTGCGTTTCATTCGTCGATTTAAATAAAAGCCTGCGTGATGGTAACCCAGTGTATATATTTTTTGCAGTCGAACCTAATGAGGTCTCCATAACTTGCAATTAGATACTAATAACTGTAAATTATACGCCTATACAAAATATATGTACAGTCGACGTCAAAGATATAATTACGGTTCATGCCAAAAATATCTTTACATGACACTATTGCTTTGACATTAAGGTCATGTAAATATATTTTTGGCACCTAAACCATAATCATGTCTTTGACGTCGACTGTACATGTTGTATACCTGTATTACACAGTTTGGCAAGACCTCTTCAGTCATGCATCCATTGTAAGTAACAAATCGTCACTACTTTTAAAAAACTCGTATCTGGTACAATAAGCCAAGAGAAAAATGCCGTAAAGTATGTTACATGTAGACTTACTACGTTTTTGCTTAGATACGTGATTTTTTCAAAGTAGCGAAGAAAAACAACATTGCAGAAAATGTAAAAATGTAAAGATATCTCATCATGTACTCATAACGCCATGGCAATAGTGGCCTGGGGCCCTACCGCGAAAAACGAAATTCGTAAATTTCGAGGATTTGTCTCTCGCAGATTAGGTTCTGTCAGTTTTTGACAGTTATTCTATGGAACTGAAACATCGCGTTTCAGACCAGTATGCTTAGCCAAGTTGCCAATCGCTAACGCTTAGTAGCGTATCGTAGTTTTCCCTCTCTGTCGCTCTTTCATATTAGTGCGACAAAGACAGTTAGCTGACTTTCGTTTACGATTGACGATTAACGGCCCGGCCACGACATTGGTCTAAGGCCACCAGCGGCGAGCGAATCCATGAGTTGGAGCGAGATGCCGATATGGGTACGAAAGGGAGCACCATACGTTTTCCGCTAAGCCGGTCGCCTTGGACCGATGTCGTGGTCGCGGCGTAAGCGTTAGCGATTGGCAACTTGTCTAAGCACGAATCGTATTAGCAAAATCGTGGTATCCCGCCTGCTCAGATATTTATGAGCACCCTGGCCACTCCGATATAATATTATGGCGACTGTACCTCACTCTTACCGATCATTTCTGAAAACATTCATGATAGTAGAATAGCCCACCGCCCTGTTAGTATACTTATAAATAATCGGAGATGTAAAATATTATTTATCTATAGCAAATTAATATTGTATAACCCCCATTCATAAACGTTCCTAACATGGCAAAAATAAGTACTGTTCGTCCCTTTCTGTCTTTTCAATATGTCTATAAGACCGAAAGCGACACACGATTATCAGTTTGCTAAGTTAAGGTTCATTTAGACCAAACGAGCATTCGCTCGTTCTGTCCCCCACTCTACGAAATCAACGAATTTCGACGAATCACGTTTTGTGTAACGAACTAATTTCGTTGAGTGGGAGATAGAATGAGCGAACGCTCGTTTGGTCTAAATGCACGTTTAGAAGACGTTTCTGGATGAGGGGGTAAGAGTTTAAATAAGATATACGTAGATTACTCTAAAGGTAGTTTAATGTTGGTTATAGTATGATTGTGATGTAGTTGTATATATTACTAGAGTTAGTTCAGCTGCAATATTGAATGTAATTAAAGAAATATATTATATTTGTTTTTGTTTTTGATTTAATGTAATACCGTAATAATAAGTAACGTATTGAAAATTCTACTGGACAATACCGTTGAAATACCTAGTAGATTATATGAAGAAGCTAAAATTCCTAAATGTAATAGATTATAGATTAGCTTCGTTTTGTAATAATAAAAAAAAACTTTAAATTCGTCACAAATAAAAAAAATGACGTAACCATTTCTCATGATGTGCAATAATATCTTCAAAAAACTTTATTCATTTGCTAATCGTGCATAAATACCTACTTGATTAGAATTCACATCACTTGTTACAATAATGAAAAATAATTGGAAAAAAACCGTGACCGTATTTTTATAATATTTGACGTATATTTCACGATCTTTTTGTGAATTTGTGCTATTTTATAAAAAAATAACATGTAATTTTCATGAAGAAATAAATGAATCTGTCTAATCTATCTATAGCGATGGGCAACGATTACTAAAGACCTAATTTTCTGTTAATAGTTTGTCCAACGGTCACATCGATATACCGAACACCCTATGTGTAAATTTTTATGTAATAATTAGACCCCGGTATCGGAGGTGCAAAATGGTAGCTGTCAAGTTCTTAGGGATGGGGTAAACATATTTGTGATGTCGATAATTAAAGTTACATATCGATCATTTTCTTTACCATAATAATAAGCTAAGACTTTAATTAAACGCACCTATTTACGGTATAAACTAGGACTATATAATTACAAAATCAACAAAATATTTATTTAATGTTATGTTTATTGAGGCAATTGTCGATGAACTTTCTGAAGTTTGGGTTTTCAAATTTGGTCCAAAGTATGTTACAACTGACGAAAAACTTAAGCAGATCTCGGTTACAGTTTAATTGATTTTTTTTTTTCTTTTTTATGAGTGTTTTCATACAAGATTGAGTTGCAATGCAAGATATGCAAGATTACAAATATTAGAATGGAATATCCTTTATTAAATAATCAATATTATTGTTCACATACGTTGTTGATTTTCTCTTGATGGCAATTCGGCTCCATGTGGTTTTTTATATTCCAACATCTGGAAATGATGTGTATTTTGCAAATTGTATTCTAAATGTTTTTCATTCATTTTTGAAGTGTAGGGTGTTCGGCAAGAAGTGACTTCACTTTCTATTGTATCAAATATCTTAGGCGAATAGACTCTTAAACACGGCTAAATAATCGAAGACATCGTTGTAACATGACTTTGACTATCTATTGACATAAATAATTTATTATAAGTATTTAATATCTCAAAAGTTTTTATTCAATGTTGTGCAACTCGAAACAATAAATGCAATAGCAACCAGAGATTTGTATTGTAATAGTAATGATTCATATATTAAATGTTAATTATTATCATAGATCTAAAAAAAAGGATACAAATAAATGGTCCTTGTTGATAAGTTTTCAACCATCTACCTA